>JARPMJ010005043.1:0-67607 GCA_033366665.1 Phoxinus dragarum
CGACCTGTCAATGAAACACAAAGACATAGAGGCCTTTTGAAGAGAATCTGTGACGTTCAGATCTGAAACTTTAAAGAGGACTTCAACAGAGTTGTGTTTAGCTCCGAATAAGGACATTATTATGCAGTTTCACCTTGTGTGACTCCATTCTGAAAAGGCTCCTCTCTGAGTAACTATCAATAGGATTGAAAAGAACTAACAAAACAAGTTGAGAAAGCCATTAACTGTACATTAATAGGGTTTTGACCTTCAAAACATTGGGGAGGTGAATTGCGCGCAACCGTTTCCTGTTAATCTGGCAATAAACGGTTGAGCCACGCAACAGCAGAGCGCCGACTTCATGAAGCGTTTGAAATGAGCTTGATCCGAGTGGACAAGGGGACTGACCTCCAGGCACTGGCACTTCACTCAACACTTTGGATAAAAGGTGACATATTGTAAGACTTAAGTGCTGCCCAGGATGGAGAAAATAATTGGTTTCAAAGGGAAGACTGCAGCCAGATTCATGCCCCCTCATTTTTCCCCGCTAACGGGCCTTTGGAGAGGTACCCTCGTCAGTTTAGCTGATGACAGATTGTGGAAGTATTCCTTTTTGCTCCCTGTATTCAAATAACAGCTGTCATTGTAGGGATGCTTCAGAGTGTTGTTAATGGAAGCTCATCAGTCTTTCAAACACTGGGTTCCAGGCCAAGTTCCCATTTCAGAACAGTTCAGGGTGCGGGCTCTTGTTTCCAATGGAAAAGAAGAGATTTTCCTAATTCTTTTTTTTTTTTTTTTTTTGAGGATGCCCTGTTGGCCTTTTGTATATTGCAATGCAGAGGGTTCTCTCCGTTTTACATCTCTGTAATCTTTCCCTCACAGTCTCATTAAGCTGTTATTTTTTCAGCCAAATCGTTTTTTTTTTGCTAATTGCTTTCTGTAATTTCTTTTTGAGATGTGGTTTATGGAACTACTTTGCAAGGCCTTAATTAGTAAAACAAAACACTTAAATACTTCTTTGAGGATCTGCAGCATAAATGCACATAAACTTTATTCTGCTTGTGCTAAACACTTATGCTATTCAGATTGACTTCTCTCTCAATATACAGCATAATATTAGTACTTACATTAGAAAAAGTTTAATCTCACAAAACCTGCATATTGAGCACATTTAACTGTATATATTTATAAGTATCCCTAGGGCCTAAATTGCCCATAAAAAAAAAAAAATAGAATAAAAAATTAAATAGGACTAAATAAATAAATCACTTCACATTTTTTAATTGAATTTTTGAGGTCTATAAAAACATTTATAAAAAAGAAACACTTACGGAATGTTATTCATATACTGACCTCTCTCTTTCTATACATAATACTATTTTCTACATTAGGAAAAATAGAAATCTCATAAAACCTGTCAAGAACATGCCAGGGTCATATTTTGTACCAAAATAAAAAGGAAATATATATATATATATATTTTGTCTCAAGAAAATGTATTAATTGTATTGCATTTACACTAGAAAAAAACATTCTTATTAACATTATTATTATTATTTAGTACCTCAGTTAGGAATAGTTTAGGGGTGAACAAAACCATTAAAGAACACGGCACTAAAGGAAAAAAGTAAAGAATATTTAGGACCACTGATTTTGTATTTTTGAGGTATTATTTTCATGACAATTACGGTAAGTACATTTGTTCAACCCAATTCTCAGTTGTGTTGAGCAAAAAATGTTTAACTAATTGTACATTGTATTTTTGGGGCCTTAATTATTCCAAATCCTTCTATTTTCCAATTAAACTTATCATCGAGGGTTTAAGGTTCAAATACATATCTACTTTAATCTGCGCGTGCTAAACACATAAGGCTCTGATATGTATGTCAGCGTCACGGATTCAGCCAGAATGCCATCAGCCCCAGGTCCTTCAGCTCCACCCACCCGTTCACAATCACCGGGATATTATGATATACCTGCCGCACCCTCATCAAGCCCCCTTCAAAAGCACACAGCACACACTCACCTGTTGTCCGGTCTCGTCATTCTCCGCAAGAGAATGTATCGACTCGACTACCTGTGATTACTTGCCTTCTTCCTCCACCCATCGATCCAGACTGTTCATCATCTGTGTGCTCACCATCCTGCAAAGAAACAAAGACTCCTTAGTTAAGTGCGTCTGCTCGCTGAACTGCTTATGTTCATCTCCTGTTTATGACAGTCAGGCTATTATCTGACTTTTGTACCAGATGCTGTTGTTCTGGTATAATTATATTGCAAACCCATTTGTTTTACTCCGACATGAGTAATTATTCCTCTTTTCTCAATGCTGATTTAATTCTTTTGAACCATGCCTTTGAATGGCTGAATCTTTTTCAATGATTTTCAAAAACGTTGGGCTTACATTCTTCTCTTTTGTAAGCTCTGATATCCGGTGTCCTTGTTTTAGCATTGTTTCAGACGAGCTGTCGGAATCGAGGAGTGGATCAGTCAAAGACATTAGAGCAAGCATTCATCAGACACTTAATTTACACCTGTTTCTGCTGCGTAAGACAGACAGCCCAGAAACACAATGTCACATCAATCTTCCTGCTGGCTGACTTAAGTGTCCCTGTGAGGCAGAGGAACATCTCCTCTCCTCTCTTCCCTGCCCTCCCTCCAGCGGAGTCTCCCCTGAAAATCCCACTTCGCCCGAAACGATGCCCCGCTGCTATTGACGAACTCTCTAACATTCATGCGGCATCTGAAGCGGAGAAAATGTTAAGTGGATTACTATGGTGAACGGGAAGGCATGTTACCTCAACAAAATGATCTTGTGGCCACAACATATCACATTCCCATGAGTTAATATGAGAACCTAAACTAAGTGAACTGAAGATCCTTCCTGGTCACCGTAGATTACCCAGTTTTCAGTGTGTGTTTAAGGTCCAACTTTATTCTGCTTGTGCTAAACACTTATGAAATGCTATTTAGATTGATCTTTGTCTCTATATACAATATTATATTAGTACTTCCATTATAGGGAAAACCTGCCAGAACATGTCTGGGTCATATTTTGCTCCCAAAATAAAAAAAAACAAGTTATTTCAGCATTTTCACACAACTTTCATGGCCCCAAGAATGTTTTTTGTATGAATACATACAATATATCAATAGAAAGAACAGAGCCTCTGCTTTTAAACAAACAAACAAACACACACACGCTTTTTTTTTAAAGCAACATGTTGAATAAAAAGAAATACATAGCATTTTCTTATAAAATACTTCATCATACAGAATGATGATCAAAAGATAGATGGAGTAGACCGAGTCCATCAATGCAAGCTTGTACAATCCTATACTTTTTCATGGTTTTGACATTTGATTTAGTAATATTAGGCAGTTGTGATTTTTATGCGGTTGAACATTTGATGATCACATTAGCTTACTTGTACATAAACCCCTTTTATCAGCTCCTTGGTTTACGCCAATAGTACAAATGCTGTACTATTTCAGAAGATGCATAGCAGAGCCTCCTTTATAACAGTGAAAATCGTTGGGAATGCCGGAAAAACTCAATGGTGGGGAAAGAGTTAAATCAAGGTTATTTAGAAGGGGAAAAAATGACCAAAATGCAGAAAAAAAGAGAATTCTTAGGCCTCAAATGCCCTACAAAAAAAAAAACTCATTTTTTTAAATTGAATGTTTGAGCTACTAATGGCGCTTTTCCACTGCACGTTGGACGTACCGATACTAAAATGTGACTGATTGGTCAGGCAGAATTGTCACTACCAGCATCATTGTATTTGTGACACGAGACATCAAACCCGCTAGATTTAAATAGCCAGTAACAGCCACCGGTGTAGCACCTGTTTTTAAATTACTTGCTTGAAAAAAACTTTGAAAAAAGAAATGGCTGAGTTGTGGTCAGCGGACGAAAGTGCAGACGTTCCTCTCGTTGGTTGCCGAGGAGCGGATAAACTATAACGATCAGTCTATAATCCCACCCACTTTGGTACTAACTGCAGTGGAAAAGCAAACCGTGCTAAAGCGAACCGAGCCCTGCCGAGCCGAGTCTTACCACGCAGTGGCGAAGCGAGCCGAACCGTACCGTACCGTACCATGCAGTGGAAAAGCGCCAAAATATCTACAATCTGAAAAAAAAATGCTAATGGCATGCTATTTATGCCAACCTCTCTCTGTATATGCAATTTAATAATATTACTGGTAAAGCTTTTTTTTGATGGACCCCCAACTTTGCAAGTACGTTAACTTATTCTACTAAATCTGTCTACTAATTGGTGTAATGCAACTTATAGTCAACATCAAAATAAAGTGTAACCAATGTAATATATATGCCTTATGCTTCGGACTCTGGGTCCGGATGAATTAGCTCAAATGATCCATAGGGAATTTTAATAACTAATCATGAATATGATTAATATTTTTTTGCATAATTTACAGTTACGTTAAATTATCGAAACTGATAATGGATCAATTGTATATATGAATGATCATAGTGCACTATGGTTCTTCATTAATATATCAATAGTCCAATTACAGATCGATTATAAGATAATTCTGATTGGAATTAAGTTAGTTACGTTCGTCCAGCGAACGGGCGTTTGTATTAATTCTCAATAGGATCATCGATTTTATAAACACAGAAGAGATCATCCTCTGGCCAGAAGAATGACGACTCCTATCCTTATAAAATTTATAAAGCATTGTAGCTTAAGATCAGACATTTTCAGGGACGATGTAATGTGAGCTTGAGACAGTTTAATCAAATCATATTTGTATTTTAATGAGACGAAGCTAATGAATACATAATTCTACATCTAAACACGTGATACAGGTATTTACACAGGGTAACGTTACGTAAACACATAAGACAAACGGATAACGACATGTAGTGAGAGAAGTTGAGAGAGAGAGATTGCTCTAATTTAGGCTGGTGCTATTTAGAGCCGTAACGCACACCTCGCACGCGCGGGGAGCGATTTACAGAGGTTTTTGCTCGTGCGTTTGGGAGAGAGAATAAGAGAGAGAGAGAATGAGATCGAGGGCCGGAGCGCGCTCGATTTGAATGCGGAACAGAGAGAGAGGGAGAGAGGGGGAGAGTGCTCTGGGGCACGCGCTCGATTTGATTGCGGGACAGAGAGAGAGAGATAAAGAGAGGATGAGAGAGAGAGAGAAAATGGTCACGTGTGACCATAGAACAGCAAACATCACAGACCTTTGAGAGAGCCATCAATCGAAACAAACCTTAAAACATTAACACTCGTTAGAGTTTGATACTTGCAAAAGGTTCGTTTGTGTGTGACGAGCTGTGTCCAGCCTGCGCGTGTTCTCGGAGCAGAGTGCGCGTTCTCGTGCTGAGGCGCGTTCTCTCGTGAAGCTTCGGAGCAAGGCGCGTGCTCGTTGCCAGAGCACGTTTTCCGCGGGAGCTTTGAAGGCTGGTTGAAAGTGAAGTTGCTGAAGGAATTCAGGCTTCGTTCGTTTCACTCTTGGGTAGAAGCGAACCAAGGAGAATTTGAAAATGAAACAAAAGAAACTTTATAAAGAAAAATAAAAGTGGAGGAAACTCCTGGAAGGAGTTCAGGATCGGAGACTTTACATGATGAGCAGACGAAGGCAGGACGCGAGAGAGAGAGCAGGAAGAGCGTTTTTGCTTTTAAGGAATGTAAGGATACGCCCTCTTCTGGGACAAGAGCGAATCGGATCCTCTGATCTAGAGCGCGAAAATGTTCCTTTGTTCGTAAAGACACGCCCACTTTGACTAGGTCATGTGAGAGATCGAATTTAACATTCATATTTAGAAGTATGGTATTTCCTAGAATAAATGCATATTATTGTACCTTGTAGTCAAGATTCAAGATTCAACTCCGTTAGGTCTTAAGATTCAAAATGGTACTAAACACATCATTTTCAGAGTATATGATAACAAGTTACATCAAATATATAGATTAGAAGCATTTAGATTTTGATTAACACACATTAATATTGAAATCAATTCCACATCGGTCGTGACGCATAAATGGCAACACAAAAATATCAAGTCCATTTGTTGAGGTCTTAAATATGATTCTGTTGAATAAAGTCTCTTGGTGTGTGTGTGTGGTGATAGAGAAACAAAGTTTCTTCTGTTTTATGGTATGTGAGTGTCCTGGCGTGAGGAATGTGTGGTGTCCGGTTACATGTTGGAATGGGAGAACGAGACACCTCTTGTCTGTTCAGGCAATTTAATGAAGTGTTCTAGAGAATCACAATTTATTAATTTGAATAAGCAGCTGTCATTTTCAATGTTGCTACACCAAATAACCTACATCTTTCAAGAACATGCCTGGGTCATATTTTGTCCCAAAAGCAAAAGGCAAAAAAAAAAAAAAAAAACTATGTAGGGAAAATGCATGTCTGGTTACTAATTGCCTGTAATACAGGGCTGGTATAAGGCTGGGCACTGGGCAGTATATCGAGTTTTTACAATATCGAGGCAATACCGTTTATATCGAGAAACAGTAGCCTAGTTTGATGCGAGCGCATCTGAAAAATAGCGGAGGACGCAGTGTGCTGCTGCAGGGAAAGGGCATCATCCAATTCGTCCTAAGGATGAGCCATGCTTTATATTAAGGGCTTTAAAATAACGTAAGATGTAACATATAGTTTAAAGCGGCTTGCCCTGTCAGATGCTCTGACATACTTGCGTTGTATATTGTATTTGAGATGTAAGCTAGGCTAGTGCTTTTCTCAGTTCATAACTGACATTATTTCACAGGTATATTGACATACAGTACTTTTAAATTTTAGAAACTCATGCAAATATAAACATTTTGCTGTCAGGAGTGAATCTATTTATCTATCTTTCTATTTATGAATCAATCTATTTTCATGATAGCAGTAACTTTAAAGTGACTATTATAATGGGGTAATCAAATGTAGGATAATTAGTCTGTGATTTTGTTTGTATTTATTTACATGCTTACATACAGACATTTTTTTTATCCAAGTAGAAAAACTTGGATAATACCAAGATATAGTATATCATCATTCATCCAACAAATATAGAGATATTATTTTTTTGGCCACATCGCCCAGCACTTGCTGGTACTAGAGGTCTACACGGGTCCAAATATTCGGACCCGTAATGTGCTACAAGGAAACCTATTATTTCAAAAGCTGGACCCAGACCCGGACCCGGACCCGTGCAGATCCGAGAAATGCCATTAATGTACTACCCGGACCTGACCTGGACCCGTCTATTATTTGAAAGCTGAACCCGAACCCGACGGGAAGACACAGACCCGAATGGACCCGATTGTCGCATATTCCGATTGTCGCATATTCCGATTGTCGCATACTCTGTTTGCATAGTCTTACCACCAAAACTTTAAGATTAAACAAGACTGTTCATTCATATTATTATAAAAATGGGAGAAAGTGTCAAGCGCGGCTTGGCAGAATAAGAGCCATTCGTCAATTCGTAAAGTCATTGTGTCACTGCAGAAGCTCTGGTTGCCATAGAAACATGATGTAGGCTTGAGACTGCACATTCGGAGCAACCTGAAGAGCTTTTTAGCGCAATTTGTGCGTTTTTTTTTAACATTATTTCCCAGCTCACTCTTTTCTTATCCAAATTTTACAAGCTAGTGGACGTATGGACCCCCTTTCGAGACGCATCGTACTTGATGGGCCAACTTAGCCTTGACGGATCTTTTCGCTGGAAATGGGCCACTCGAGGCACTGATGTCTGCTACATTCCCAGTGCAGCTTCGTCTCAGGTGAGAATGCGAGAGTGTGTAGGAGGGAAGCAGCCTGGCAATCTGCATGAAGGACTGCCTGAAGAACGGCATCGGGAAGGGCACAGTCTACCTTCATTTCACGTGTATTCTGCTCGGTTATCGATTTTTATAAACTTACGTAACTGAAGAAAATACTTTTTTTTCCCCCATCTGCTCTGAGACACCTGGTCTGAGGTTGCTAGGTAACGCATTGTACCGGGATGTTTGATGTGTGTGCTCTTTGCAAATTACTTTGATCCCCTAGACACTGACAGTCTCATCCTCAGAATTGCCTTCCCTTGGTGCATTTGGCACTTCATCATTCCGTGGACGTAACTACATTTGAAAGCTGAAAGTGTGATAAAATAACTACCTTGTTAGGCTGTGAAAGAAGGGAAAAGTGTGTATGAAAATAAGAAAAGTTGGGTCGTGAACAACATGGCTGCCCATTATTGAAGCACATGGACAAAGTGGATTCGCTAGTCATTGATTGGCTGTGCCACACGTTTCTTTCCTACGAAACTTTCATCTGCCATCAGAAAACATGCACATCTGTCATGTCAGTGCAACTTGGATGCAAATCAATGCATAAACATTGTGGCGTGATCAAACAGAAAAGTTTCTTTGAAACTGCGAGAGCTTTGGATATTATCTCACTCTACAATCAATGCTCTACTCCTTCTGCTCTCGCTCGCTCTCTCTCTCTCCAAATTTGTCTCTTTCTCGCATCACATTTTGTACACCAGGTTTGTTGTGCTCAACAACAACAAAAAACACATGTGAAATAATTCTGTCTCCTTTCCACAGCTTTTATCTGGCTCTCACTCCTGAAAACATGTTTTTAGACATTTTTTTTTACTAATGGAGCCTGGATTCCTTAATGAGTGTTTTTAGAACAGCCCTTCTTTAGATGTATCATCTTTGTGTGGGCTATGCTGCCTGCTGTGCGCATCATGCAGGTTCTAACAGGTTTTTTTAAATGTAAAATTATTGAGCATTCTTAAACCGCTTCCCTGCCGATAACCCGGAGATAAACAATCTTTGAGATTGTTTCAAGTTAGTGGGGTCTCTGCTAAAAAGCATATTGTTATTCATTGCTGATTAGATGATCTCAAATGCAATACTAATTAAGGCACTTAATTCATGGATTGGTGTTTACAGGTACATTTTATATTCTATTTTCTCCATAGATATGCCAGAAGATAAAAACAAGTGACTGCCTTTAAGAGTGAGTCAATGAATTGTTTATAAATGATTACTTCAAATGGTTTTAAATCGCTGAATCGTAAAGGCCCTGATTCATTCAGGGACTGAGTCTAGTGAGCCATTGAATAATTTACTCATCTTGGCTACGTTTAAGTCCATTTTTATGCCCTTCCCTTGCTAACGTCTCATTCACACGGAGGTATGTCACTGCTTGCGTTGCACAAGTGCCCACTACTGAGGGAACCCTTGAAATGGGTTTTAAATGGAACGCCCTAAGCTCTTCATCACTTGTGGGTAAAATAAGTGCGAGAACTGCGAGTTGTCTTTGTGATCTATGGATCTGCCTGAAGTGTACATATGCATAGGCGTCGATTTCGGTGGGGACGCGTACCCACCAGATTTCGTCATGAGTCATTTTGTACCCACCACCTTTTTAGGGTTACTACTAGAGCTGTAACGATACACCAAACCCACGATTCGGATTACTACTTTTTTTTTTTTAATCTCCATGTTTTCGGTGCTGATGCGTGACCCGTTCATGTAACATGCAAGGGTGGAGCTGCCAATAAAGCACCTAATAGCTGTCACAAAGAACCGGCAAAAGTAATGATTATGAATATGTCAAATATAGCAAGGAGATATTTTAATTGTTTATTAATAAACAAGTGTTTTCTGTGTCGTCTGCAAAGATGTTGACGATGCTGACTCGCGATCTTCGCAGTAGGCTAGTGAACGCGGCAGAGAGAAATGCACATTTCATACAGATTACATAGTTTTCTTTCGTTTTGAATTGTTCTGTTTAAAAGTATGATTTCAAGCGTTCTGAAGATAATATATATATATTTCTCAGGTCTGTGAGGCAAGTAGGCTATGCTGAGTTTCGGTTCATTTATGAGACGAGCTCCAGTTCATGCGCCGGCGCCCGTGTCGTCGTGATATCTATTATCTGCTTTACTTATTATTTATTAAATCCAGGCAATTGGTTGATGAAACATTGATTAAAATTAAGATACAATTACAAAAACGAAATTAACTTTAAAGAAAGGCTTTGTGCTTTCTGTTTGAGGTCTCTGTGAAAGTTTTGAAGCAGTCTTTCAGTGCCGATTTCAGAGCGGTAACATCCGTAACTGAGAACTGTCACGTCCGTAACATCGTATTTTCCATAAATGCGAACACGAAAAATTAATTAAAATGAATATTTTATGTTCTGTGGAGAGCATAGCTTGGAGATCTTACATTAGTAAGCTACAGGACATCGGCTTTCAAAACATGACCTGCGCGGAAGAGGAAAAAAACGAATGCGTCATTGTACCCAGCACTTCTGAAAATGCACTTCTGAATGCATCTCTGTCCCCAGCACATTTCAAACCAAACTGACGCCCATGTACATATGAGTAGACTCACTCCCTCAATCAAAATCGAGGGGTCGAGTGTCTGTCCAAATAAACTTCCTTCGTCCACTTGAAGTTGAACACGCTTCAAAATGGCGACGGGATTCCCCCGAGGGGAAGTGCTTAGGAAAGTTCACGAGTGTACGTCTAAAAGTGGAGTCATATGAACACAACGTATTGATGGTCTGTATAAGTGAGTCATTGATTCATTCACACAACCGATTCCTTAAAAAAAAACCAGATTAATCTGGGAACACCATTACTGTGTTGCTAAAGGCCTGTTGCATGAAGCTAGTTGAACAAACTCTGAGTTTCAGAGCATGTTTGGTTGACAACCTGGTTTATATCCAACCTGGTTTATATCCAACCTGGTTTAGATCCGGTTCAGCGGATTCAGCAAAAAACGCTCGGCAAAAACGTTCTCTGTCAGGGTTTGATCCAGAGTTTGTGATTAACTCTGAAGCATCTGAAAGAGTGACATGTGCAGTGAACAGCCAATCACTGCTGGAGATTAAGACACCATTATGAAAAATATAATTCATTTGAATATATATATTGCAAAATTATTAATGAATTTATTTAAATATTAAAGTATTTATTTGTAATATATTTATATGCTGCTTTTAATGCTGATTTAAATGTAATACTTTTTTATTTAAAAATAATACTGTATATTTCCAGCTGGTTCAAATTACAATATTTTAGATTTTTCATGTCTAATTTCCTGAAAATAATCTCCCAATATAAACATTTTTTTTTTAAATGATAACATATTTATGAGATTCAGCTATGATTCCTGATGTCCATGATGCAAGATGTCCAGACTACCGTCATGCTCTTTGTATGTCAGCTCATATGAGATTCTCACAGCACTTACTATCAAGATCCTGTGAGCAGAAGTTTCAAATGAAGGTTTCAGACATACTCTAATGCCAGAAGCTGAAGTCTACATCTGCACCTAAAAGACAAAATAAGTGCATTCAATTTCTCTAGGTATCAAGGGATGTGCTTGAGGATTAACAGCAAACCTAATGAAATGCTGACTAAAATAATTTCCTGCCACTATGGAAAAGGAAAAGTTTTTTCTCTGCAAGGGAAGTTTAACATTTTGAACTGTTTTGCCATCATTTAGTTCTACCAGAAAGACTCAGGAGGCAAAATGACGTAACAAAGCATGAATATATTGACAGCCCAGCAAGCAAGTGTGATATAAAGTTCTTTGGCGTAGGCCCCGTCCGTAACTCGCAATACGAGGCTAACGGATTCTGCAGTTCCTGCCTGAAGACGAAGGCACGGGCGCAGCCGACCCCCTGGGAGGTATGGCAAGGGGCCATCCTGGTGGTGGTGGGGAGGATGGAGGTGAATGTTGGCGCCAGCATCTGCAAACTCAGACGTGTAAGTACCAATCTTTTATACTACGAGTATTAGAACACGATTGGTTAGATGAGAAAGTATAAGTGACGTAACAATTGAGTCTTCCTGGCAGAACTTCCATTTCCAACTTATTTCTGCATGCTTTGCTTAATCAATGTTGATAGATGGGACTCCACAGCAGTTGGAAACCATTTTTTAATAAAAAAGGCTTCAAATAAAGATGAAAGAGAGGTGATTAAATCAATTATGCACTACCGTTCCCAAGCAAAACAGTAAAACTGAGGTGCTGCAAATTATCACAGACTTACAGATCCAGTTTTATTTTTGGCTATTTTATTAAAAAGATAAAAGAGATAGAACAGGAAATTATGGGTTGATAGAGGGGGAATGGGATCAGAAAAAATGTCACAAACTGTTTTTGAACTGTGCTTTCCACATGAGCACCACAGGTCTAGGATGCTTTAACCAATGAGCATATAGCTAACAGTGAAACCAAAACTTTACAGATTTCATAATCCTCAATATCACCACAAAACTAACTTCAATCGACAACACTTATATGTACTGTATATCCAACTTACACATATACACAAATTTTGATGTTTCTGAATAAAAACATTATTCTCATTAGTCTCTTATCCTCAAGGCAGCATTTATTTGATTAAAAATACAGTATACAGTAATATTGTGAAATATTATTACAATTTAAAATATTTGTTACATGCTCCAAATCATTGTAATGTACTAATTTGGAGCTCAATAAACATTTATTATTATTATCATGTTTTTGCTGCTTAATATGCCTCTTAATTTTTTTTGTGTGGAAACCATGACAATTTTTTACATGTTTTTTATTTTATTTTTAGAAATCTTTTATAATATTGTACACATTATCTTAACTGTCACATTTTATAAATGTTATACATCCTTACTAGTCAAAGTAACAAGCTAAACTAAGGATGCATTCTATTCAATGGTTAAAGTCATCATTTCTAAATTCCAACATGAGAAAATTGCAATGGAATACTGCTTAAATTCAGATCTACAACTTTGTGACAAACATTTGTTTTCGTGCAAATAAAATTCTTCAACGCATGCTGATTATAAAACCAGTTTAGCACAATTTAGATCCTCTCTGTTGATAATCGTAAACCTTAAGAACAAAGGGCAGCATTGCATAATTTTTTTCCAAAATATGATTGCTAGCAGACATATTTGGTGACAACCAAACACGTACAAAACTAATGTTTTCATTTTGTTTCTTAATACATAATTTTCTGAAGATCATTCAACAGAAAGTCTTTATGGTTTAAAGTCTAAGATATCAAGTGAGACTATCCCACATCCGACTTTGAATGTAACGCTATAAAAACCCCACAGCTTTTTACTGCATTAAGAAGAAAAGGCTTGAACACCATTGTCTAGGGGTTGATAAAGTCTTTTGGGGTAACGTTGCTGTCTTATTAAGATAGTACCTGCCTAAAACAATATAAATGTCTGAACGGGATGCTCTGATCCTTAGCTTGCCGCTGACAGTGAGGCTGATGCCGTTTGTAGTATGACAGCACAAACAATTCTCCCCAGTCGGGAAAAACATGATTGACAAGTGGTGGAATTGCACACAAACTCACAACGTTAACAGCTGTCGTCAATAATTTGCCCAAACTAACACAGACTAATCATCAACGTGGGGGATAAGGCACATCCACTGTTCGCTTGATTTCTGGAAGGGCCTGAATGACAAATTGGCTGCAGACTCCATTGCTGAATCATTGCTGAGGGTAAGAAAAAGAAAAAAGAGGAATGGCTTGCAAGGTTGTTTCCATGCAATATTAATTCACATCTGAGAATACAGCAGCTTCAAGTTGTTTTAGATCAAAAGCTTTTTTTCTTGAGCATCAGGGGAGAGTGTGTTTGAGTGTGGAGGAGGACTGCGCAGGCAGCTGTCTGTCTTTGATATTTCCGCTCATATCAGATGCCAGCCGTGTAGACTGTGCTTTGCATATACTCTCATGCATGCTCTGTCTCCTGCTCAGAGAAATCTGCCTCTGTCAGCTACCTGGGGGTGTAGTACAGTATTACAGTGTGCTTGAATCCAATTTTCATGTCACCCAAAGTGCTTTGTGTATTGTACGTTGGCAACGGCACACATGCTTTACACGTAGCCTCTGTCATTCTTCACTTTCTTTTCCTCTGCACTTACATAATCACGTAAGGTTTGTGCTGTCTCGACTCCCATTTTAACTCCATTTATAATTAAATAATCTCCAAGCAATCTTTTATCTTCCACGGTTCAGGTAAAATGCTGTTTGCTTACGTTCTTACCGACAAGCATCAAAATAATAGTTTCCTCGTATGCAGGGAGTAGATTGTTTTTCTTCTAATTTTCAAAGCTCCTTCGTGTAGGGTGAGCACCTACTGCCGACACATTCATTTTCCAACTGTGACTGAGACAGGCAATGTGAATGGCACATCCTCTGCATGCGGAGACAATATGAGACCGACACAATGGCACATTTATACATTTATACTCCGACTATCCTTGAATACATCATGACTTGGAAATCAGATTGGAAAACCTTAATTCGCACCAGTGTAAGAAAGAACTGGTCCATTACGAACCAAAATTTCCCCCAGAAATACATTTTCAGGTGCATTTTTTTGAGGGAGAAGTATAGTTTCTGCACTAGTAGCACCTTGTGAATTACAAAAAAATAAAAATAAATTCAAAACATAATTATGTTCAACTTCAAACAATCTTGAAACGCCCCTTTCATGCCTCCCTAAACTCAAACGTCACAAATACAACTCTTACAGGTGTAGGCATTAACAGGTAAATGTAGGTTCCTTTCAATTAAAGGTCCAACATAATAGGAATACTTTTAGCCGTGTTGCTATGTGTCATGAGTAAGCAGTTGAGTAGCTAACACTCTGTTATGATAAACCAGTCCAGGCTCATTAGAAAAACTTACGTGTTGCAACATTTTTGCAAAATGCGTTGTTTCGAGCACGCTTCGCGGCAGTTTCAAAGTGAAATGTCCAGCGAGTGGCACTAAAAGCGTGTTTAGTTATTTCTGGAACAGATGAACGTGAATATGGCAAAGTTTTATTATATGTTGGACTTTTGTACGCATCACCTCAGTTCTGAATTGAAATGTCCGGTGAGTGGTAAAAGCTTAATGCTCCATTTTAAAATAACTTACACCTACACTAAACCCTAAACCTACCCGACATAAAACGCAACTGTAACCATGGCATTTTAGCCTGTTTTTAAACACTTGCCTTTGAGCTCTTATATCATGACTGGTCTTTGACGTACCCGAGATTTCCGGATCACAACTACAATTCTGTACCAGCTGAGCTATGAGCAAGCTTAGTAAATCTGTAAAACCAAACGAGCTGGTTAAGTTACGCAAACTAAAATATATCCGTTTACAAATCATGCACTATGGTAAAAAGTGTTTTGAGGTCATATGATAATTGTGCAAGGAGCCGCGTGAAAACCATGTCTTGTATTAATCCATAATCTGCCCGTTATCAAAATTGTGTGTGAAACAATTAAAAGTGCTTGCTGTTTTACTGCTTCTAGTGTTTATTTCTGTTAGAAACTGCAGTGATATGTTCGTATTGGTATGTATTTTGCATTTTGCAAAAATGTTGCCACAGGTATGTTTTTCCAATGAGCCCGTGTTGCAGCCAACCAGATTTAACTTATCTGCACAGGGTGCTTTTTTTTTTTTACATGATGTCCCAAAACTGTTTGAGGCTGTCTAGACACATCAAAGTAAACATTATAAACTGCACATTTGTCTTTCTGAACGAGTGCATGATGATGCTATATGGTACTGAAGCGTTCATTGTAGACCACTGCATTGCAATACCCCATTCGATGTGATTTGTTCATTGTTTAATCTTTTGGGTAACTTCTGCAATTAAAGCTGGATGTCTTTTCCCATGCATGTCAGATATGGTCCACCCTCTGGCTCCACCTGCTACTCCCTAAACTCACACTATAGGCTAAACTGGAATGAGATTGACAGATCCCACAACTCATTAACATTAAGGCCCCACCCACACTACTGCGTTTTCGTTTAGAAACGGAGACCTTTTGCTAAGTTTGCACCTCCCGTCCAGACTACAATGGCAAAAACGAAGACCTAAAACGGAGAAGTTTAGAAACGCTGCCGACCCCGTTTTGCGTTTTGAATCTCCGGAGGGCGTTTTAGTGAAGACGGTCAAAACGGAGGACTTTAGAAACGATGAGGCTCACTCTCGGCTCTATGATTGGGTGTCATCAGTCATGGCGTATCCTTCCCTGATTCGTCAGCCACCCATCACATGACCCGTCCCCGGGAAGAAAACATACAAAAACAGCCTGGACTATACGTAACGTTAGTGACTGCAACATGGATAACGAATTACAAGCGTTACTGACGTTGATGTCTTTGATAGCAGCTGTTGTGCAAGTAAATTCTGCATTTTACAATGCTATACCTGCCTACATGCGCCTGTTTACACCGGCACGTGCATGCCCAGTGTTGGTGAATGGTCACGCGATCCGTGTTTTCAGTCGTTTTAATGTTGATGGTCACGCAGCTAAAACGCTGGTGTGGACGGAGATCGTATTCGTTTTAATTCTCCGTTTCTAAACTAAAACGCAGTAGTGTGAATGAGGCCTACAAATAGAATATTAAACCGTTAATTAAACAGTTACCAAAAAAAAAAAGAGCCATTTTTTAGGGGCACAGTAAGGCATAGTGATTTTGTTGATGAAAATGTAACCACTTTAAAAGTCCCCATGTTCTCTCTTCACATATAGGTGAAGTATTACACTAGTATTTCACTAGAATTTCTCTTTCTGATATTCCAAATCATAATGTATTTTAATGTTTTCATAACAGACGTGCAAATTCAGCCGTATAACCCCTTGTGTGGTGTTGTTTTTAATTAAAGTGTTGCGAGACTTGTTAAAATAATGTCGAGGGGAGAAATGTTAAAGAAAACACCCAAGATGTAAGATCATATTTCTGCAGGGTTACATACTTAATGAAGTTATTTTAACGTCTTACTGAATGTTTTTCCAAATGAAAAGATTCATACGCTTCCTTTAGCCAATATCCTATGGTGATTTTGTAAACATACTGCATTTCATATTTGATTTATGCATCCCACTTGGAGTTCATTTCTTGGATCAAAGGAAAAAAACGTTTTCTTCTTCTTCTGGGTGGTAAATGCAAATATTATACTTCTATGTACATAATCTAACTCTATACCATTAAGTCAAGATCATGTCCACCTTCAGTACCAGTGTTGTCTGATGGAGTGTCTTGCATACACTTTTAGCAATTGGTTTAAATAAGCCAGGTATGGAAGCCAGTTTACAGATTATTATTGTTATTTCTGACAAATCTAAAAAATATATGGCTAAAAAAGTTGAGCCGTGCTAGATATCTCATTGCTACTCATTTCTTTATTTTCTCTTTAAAGTCATGATGAAACGCAATGTAGTGACAGATCTTTTTTTGTGTGTGTTGTTGTGACGTACATCCAAGTGAAACAGATTATCAAAAAAGAAGAAAATGGATGGCATTTAAGTGGGCTAAAGATTAGAGAAGTCTGGCATACATCACTGGATAACATTTTATTTTGATGGTCCTCTTTAGACATTCTATTGACTATAAGTAACGTTGCACACTTTCGGGTTCAAAGGTAACTGTCGCCAAAATTGAACCTAGCCTCTTTTTGTTAATCTACCCGAGTCAAACTTTGGTTTAAAAGCATAATTTCAATGGAATCGCCACTTTTAAGATTGAACTTTTTTTCGTTTTAGCTCAAAATGCCTTTTGAATGGGAATAGCATCAAAATCGCTATTTTTAAAACACTAAAGGCTCGACACAACATAAAACTGTGCTCGAAGTATCACCATGGGGCTCTACACATGAACTTGAGCATTCACAAAAAATGTTGTGTACACAAAGTTTACTAAAAAGAAAGGTTTTGTACGACTCACTTTATCAGTTTGTGTTTCCGGTGGCTGGAATTTTGTCAGTCAAAAGTAGTCGATCTCCGAATGCAACGTAACATCAGGAGAGTAAAGATGGAAAGCTCCTAAAGCTTGTTTCCATATAAATTATAAGTGTCTTTATCATGTTTTTCATGGGAATTACAAGTTCATGACATTTCCTCATATGGAGCAGACAGTCTACTAATACTCTAAGTGAAGTTGCAATGTTTTTTATAGTAGTTATTAGAATGTCTAAAGTGGACCATCGAAATAAAGTTATCGGAGTCTGTCGTTATGACATTTTTGATTAAGAACTATAAGGTAAGAAACATACTCGGACGAATTCTTCACAATAAAATCAATACAATGCATTCCGACAGGGTGGATTTTATTTTATGCCGACTTTGAGAACCAAAGCAGCTGTTTCAAAAAGTGACAATCATGCAGTGATGATGAGTAATGTCCTTTAACCGTGTTTATGCTTGCACAGATGACGTCAGTCTGAGAATAAAAACGCCTTGTTGCTTCACTTGTGAGTAATCATGTTCTCAGAGTGGAGTCTCTTCTCCAAAACTACAGTATGACATTTGATAGCATTGTCTTCAACTCCTTACTAGTGTATTATTTATAATTGTATCACCTGCCTTCTCACTCGGTTCCACTGTTTCTCTTGGGTGCTGCTTTCCGGTCCCAGGCAGCCCTTATCTGAACCACCACTGAAGTGAAAAGTTAATTCCAGCCTTTTCTCACGCAATCCATCCTATCTTGGCAAATTCTCATCTCCCCTGAGTGCTATTAAAGTCTCCTATCTGCACCTACATTTTTAAAACATCTTAGCCGAGGTTTGCGCAGTTGTCAACATTTGACCTGTCCTAGTGAGCTCATGTTCCTGCCCAAGAGTCATGCGGTTCCTGTGTTGTAAAGGCCCGAGGAAAGATAAACTGGAATTGAAGCCATGACCATTAATGAAATCCCAATCAAACTGTGATAATATAGAGAAGGATTTTGTTGAATTTAAACACTGCAACTCCTCATGCCCTACAAGTCGAACTTTATGAAGATTAAATATTGATAGGATGTCTTAGCCTTCAACAAGAAACTCCGTCTGTTTGAGTTGGACACACAGCCATGCTGCAAGATAAGATCTCCTGATAATCCTGGAACTCAGGGTCCAATACACTTGACAGATTAACATCTGAATAAACCTTTAGGAGGTGGTACATAATTTATTTGTTTATTTTATTTATTTTCCCCTGCATGAGTGTTCATTTATGAGGGAGTTAAAACGAAAACTCTGGCGTTCAAACCCAGGCAGTGCAGCACAGTAAATGTCCAAAGTTTTATAGCCTCTTTGTGGAATCAATTTGTATTATTCATGGAGGGTTCATGTGCCAGCAGGGTCTACAGTTTGCACAGTTTGCAAAATTAATTCAACTAAAGGGTGAAGTAAGGCTAGTGGTTCTTCAAAGAACATAATGAGGATGTCTAAAGGGTGCTTTGATCAGACTACTATAAGGAATATTAAAAGGATTGTCTAACCTAAAAATGAGAACGCAGTCATGATTTACTAACGTCATGTCATTCCAAACCTGTACAACTTTCCTACTTCCATTGAACACAGAAGATACATTACCCTCCAAAAAGCTTGAAAACGCCCAAGGCAAAGCAGACGTTTGGACAATATCAGCATAAATCTTCATTATATATTAATGTAAATGCACTAAAGGAACTTTTTGCAGTTTTCAGTTTTCTTTTTGATTAATATAAAATGTGTAAAACACAAACACTCTGATTATTGGATTACAGACCAAATAAAACAGTTTAGTGTTTAATAAAATGTTTTCATAGTTTATTTTGTCTTCTATCCATATAAAATCGTCTTAGAATGATTTATGCTGACGTTGTCTAAAACCTCACGTTGCCAACATATTTTGTAGATCGAGCTGGCTGCTGTATCCAAAACCTGGAAGCGATGGTGACTTTTACTGCCAAGCTCCAAAAATGCACCCTAAATCACCATAAATTACTCTTTTCATTAGTCGCATCTCTCAAACCTCATATGCAGTCATATATGCTTTAAATATCACGCCTTATTTGATGTCCGCTTTTATGTCATATGATTAATCCTGTTGACCAGATGTTGTGTTTTCAGGAGATGAGGATTACATGTTGGTCTGTCCATCACACAATGCTAATGGCTTCAGAAGACTTGGAATAGTCATTTGAACTTCTTTAAATCAATTCGAAAAAAAAAGAATCATGTGAGTAACAGACGTAGACCAGTAAGAGCTGTGCGTATAAACCTCACTCCCTGGCCTCAAGAGGCGCTCTATCAACTGACGCCAGAGGCTGCGGTCCCTGGTTCGAATCCTGCGCGGAGTGGGTCGAGTAGGCCCGGTTTGGTTGCACTTGATTACCCGGTTGGTTACACTTGATTACATCATTGTATGGAAAAAAGCAGCTTAGAAATTCTGCAAAACATTAGTGTTAATTCGTATGGGGTTAAAGGAACACTCCACAGTTTTTTTTTAATTAGGGCTTATTCACTGTCTTTCGTACATTTAGATAGGTGGGCAAATGCATTTTTGTCTCAGTGTATGCATTGTTTTAGTTTGGCAGGGTCGCCGCTAGCTTAGCTTAGCATAATGAATGGAATCCTTTGTTGCCAGCTAGCATGTCCTGAGTAAAAGTGATCAAACTTAGTGATCCAAATCTGCCTAGGAAATCGCCTAGTCTTAATCTGCATCACTATTTGTACTCGTTGTGAATACGCAGGCCACAAGAAGTAATTAGGTGTTTTTTTTTATCACTTTTACTCAGGACATGCTAGCTGGCAACAAAGGATTTCATTCATTATGCTAAACTAAGCTAGTGGCGACCCTGCCAAACTAAAACAATGCATGCACTGAGACAAAAATGCATATGCCCACCTATCTAAATGTAGGAAAGACAGTGAATAAGCCCTATTTCAAAAAACGGTGGAGTGTTTCTTTAAGAATGAGTAAATAATGGCAGAATTTCATTTGTGAAAATCACTGAACTACTCCATTAACATGATAACCTAACACCCAAGATAACCGAAGCAGGCAGTTACAAATATGCCATTATATCAATTCCACCAATTTTGACTATGGCAAATTTTCACATTAAATTGCCTTAGCTTACATGTATCCCTACAGGCTTTGTCCGGGGAACTAGGGAAAAAAGTGGAACATAGAGAGAGAGAAAAAGAGAGAAAAGGAAAGAAAGCAACTGAGCAAGCATAAATCCTCAGGCTGAATCATGGGACAAAAATGCCATCAGTGGCCAAAGAGCAGTGCAGCAGGGGGCATAAATGTGTCTTTCCACAGCCTCACAATGACCTGGATATGTATGACATGTATGTATGACAGCGCCTGCCTGACAGAACATTCCCTTTGCTTAACTTGTTTGATTTTAGCCGTTGGACGTTGTCGGCAGAGCTTCTAATAAGCTATATAGGCATTTATGACAAGCTTCTGTTCTTTATTTACTGCAGGCTGTTAAGTGGAGTGAGAGACACTGCTTTTGACAGACAGAGAGGAAAAAATAATGCTGAGGAACTTCTCGCAGGGCTGACTGCGGGCCTTTATTTGAACATTGTCCGCACTGCAGCATGCTGCCATGGCCCTGTGTTATGTGGGAATAAAAAATAAAAAAACCCAATCATATATGACACAGATGTCATTGTGAAGTGACATGAAATACTTTGGGAAAGTTGACATGCAGTGTGACATACTTCATAATACTTTTTCTACTTGCTCAAAAAATATTTTGAATGCACGTTTTATGACATGAATAATTAAGAGTTTACGATTTATACTTTTGAGAATCGTTTGTCACACAGCTGGAAAATTTTAAATAAATGAGACACTTCTCCTACCAATTAATTTACATTTGACCTAAAATCTTGATGCATGACACGGCTTCTTTCCTTTCTGAATTTATGGCAGAATAATAATAATATGGCTTCCACTGCAGCATATTTTTTAGATTTCAAAGCTTTTTTGGTTATGCCAAGCAGACACTAGACACCTTGCACACAGATCCACAGTTTCTGTTGGAAACTGTGTTGTTGCATTAAAGTTAACAACTTTTGATCTTAAAAATGTATCAGTAAATGTTGAAATTTACATTAACTAAGATGAATAAATACTGTAGAAGTATTGTTTATTGTTAGTTCAAGTTACTATTGTAGTTAACAATGTTCACAAACTAAATCTTATTGTAAAGTGTTACCAATATTTAACAGAGAAACATAACTGCAAACATATATTTGGTCACTGTGATTTTGCCAAGTAATTGCCAGATGTTCCTGGAACAAAAATATTTAGTTGATATTTGGAACAAGTTCTGTCTGAAAATTTAGTCATAACCCTAAGTCACTCAAAAAAAATCAGAGGGAAGTGATTGGTGAATAACACTGATGTAGAAGCAGCTAACCCTGGTTGTAAGCCTAAACGTTTCCCTCAAATCTGATGATTAATTGATTAATCAACCTGTTAATTGACAAAATGCAAGCAAACGATGTGGAGCATATGTTTGCATTTATTTTGCACAGAACAGAATGTAAAAAAATTAGTAGAAAAAGTAAAAAATGCAAACGACAGTGGCCAGTCAGATTTAAAACTAGTTTAGAATTTATTAAAGCATGCAACCAGTCCAGGTTGGAACAGCGAGTCAAAATGTGAACGATAGGAGATGCACAATGTGTAAGACAGATTTCAAGATCAACAACACTCCAGCGAGACCCTTAAGAAATACCTGAGCATAAGACTATACTTTGCCCATCAGCCATGTTTATCTTCACAGCATATGGGTTGCATAAATCTGATTTCAGCATTCTGCTCTGGCAGCTCAAGTGTTTGTACAAAGCACCGCTGCAAATGATAACGGACAGATGGGGGGATTTTTTCACTTATGTAAAAATGTCACATTAATCTCTTTTCCTGTTGCATTTTTTTTGTGTAATTACTTTGATTAATAAAAAAACAAGATTGACAATAGAATAATGTATATACATTCTGGCGGTGAGAATGGAGGTATAAATAAATTTAAATGCACCAAGGTGTGCATCACCACCTGAATGAATTAGCAGCGGTTACCCATGGAAAAGAACCATAATTGTAACGTGTGAGAAGTGAAATTCATCTCATTATTATGGAAATTTTTTAATCTAAATTAGCAGAGTTCAACCGAACATGTTCTCTCGGCTCCCCACCCTCACTTGTTTAGGTTCTTCAACACGCTGCATCTCTTTCTTTTATTATCCCCCCCACCCCCCCTCTCTCACGCTCCCTTTCTGATTTCCCTACAGGAAACCTGGCCTGGCAGCCTTGGCCTTCTTAAAAGCATCATTTCTGTGGAGAGGTATCCTTCTGTGTTGACCTCTGAGATATCTGGCTGACTGCCATTTTCTCTCAACGAGCTCATCAATCCATCTCGGCTCTTGAACGGCCTTGATTTTATTGTCTTATGCAACCCACTGTCATCCATTCATCCGTCGCCCCATCGTTATACAATGTACCAGGAGTTGGTATTTATTATAGAACTAATAGACTTATACCTTTTCATTTTTGTTATTCGAAAGTCACATTTAGGGAACATTTTGGGAACATTTAAAAATTTGGTTTAAAATTTTGTCTGTCTGTCTGTCTGTCTATGTCTTTTTAATAAAGAAAAGAAAATGAATGAATGCACCTTTAATCGTCATGCACTGGTTGCTGTCAGGCACAATGCCAGCAAGGGAAGATGAAAATGAATGTAATTCTTTTGACAAAAACAACAAAACACACTCTGCCCATATCATTTCCATCTGCATTCATCATTCTTGACTCGGAAAACAAAGCGAACCGATATTAGCAATAACATTCTGGTAGTATTTTTATCTGGCCCAATAATTCCAGCAGCCGTCATTTATAAATAGAGAGCCCTGGAGCTGTTGCGTTGGGTTATCTGCATGCCATGCGATCATCAACGATGATTTCCATCGCTTATGAGCGGGATTGTCATGCGAATGAATAAATGCATGTGTTTAGACTTCACCTCTTCTTCTCAAGGAAACACATTTACTAGGCAATAGCTGATCAATAAATAACCTCCCCTGCCGCCAATTACTTCATTATGGAGTTTAGAAATAGAGTTTCAAGGCACGTCTTGAAGTTCCTGGTTATATATAGACAATTTAAATGTCAGTCATGCCTTCAAAGCCATGCAAAGCCATTACCCACAACTCATATACGGTGGGTCTGTATAGAAGCCCTGTGCATATTTAGTCACAGAACACGTGACACATGACCTTCTTCAACTGAACTTCACTTTTAGATGAATTGATTTCCTTTATTTTTCAGGTCTGCCATTAGATACAAGGTTATTGAACTGGGAGGGCTTATCTCTATGATATATGACCCCTCTTTGTAAGGTATACACACACATAGAGTGCTGCTTACCTTGCAGAAGATGAAAAAACGGTCTGCTTCACCCCCCCCCCCCCCCCCTCCCCCCCCCTCCCTCATGTTCATACCACTCAATCCCCTGCCAGACTGAGACCCAGACAAGAGTGCTTGCTTTTGCATTCCTTCCAAAAAAAAAAAAAATCTTCAGACCGTCTATGGAATCCCTGTTGTGTTTTGTCTCGGCATGGGGTCGAGACCACAAAGAATAATTGTGTTTGTACCTCAGCGTGTATGGCTGAAAGTCTCAGCCCATCCATATGAAAGACAGCTTGGATTTGTATGCCGAGCGACAGCGTGACTCTGCACCAACTTAGCAAAACAAATGCCATGTTTTAATGGAAGGGAAATGGGCAATATGAGTTGAAACAAATGTCAGGGAACGCTCTCGGCTGGAACTTCTGGTCTGAAAACATGTTTGGGAATTATTCATTGCGTATCTAATCTCTTCTGCCCATATCAAACGAGTCTTTTTTTAGAATATTATGTTATCAACATGTTGGCAACAGATGTATGTCAAAAGCGTTGCAGCCCACAGGAACTCCAAATGTCACATTAGTCTATATCGTATCTGGGGAGCGCAGCTGTAAACCTGTGGAATATCCCAATAGGTTTCACTAAAGGCTGGCCATACATTCACACTGACAGAGCCTCATCTAACTCTTCCTATCCATATGGAAAACATGGTTTGAGCTGGAACAGCTGATGTTGAAGGAACAATGCAGTGCAAGTTAGGCTCCATTGAGCATTTATGACATGATGTTGTTTAGCACAGAACATCATTTTGACTCGTACTTCAGTTACTGTAAAAAAAAAAAGTGTTATAGTAGCAAAAAGAAAATTAAGGACATAAAGGCTTGTTCACACCATGCAGCGATGATAACTATAATAATAAATATATAGTTTTCTTGTTTTTGTAAAAGAATAGTAAAGTCCATATCACAACAATGATAACAGTACATAGTTTGTTCAGTTTCATTTTTTTTCAGTTGATGAACGACAAAAACATTAATAATTATGTCTGTAATTACTCACCCTCATGTTGTTCCAACTCAGTAAATACTTTCGTTCATCTTCAGAACACAAATTAAGATATTTTTGATTAAATCTGAGAGCTGGATCACTGCTCCATAGGCTTCTATGGGATCGAAACTTGCCGGACCATAAAGTTTGTAAAGGTAATGTTTAAAATTGTCCAAGTGACAGTGGCTCAGCCATAAGTTTATCAAGCCACGAGAATACTTTTTGTGGGCAACCGCCCCCCCCCCCCCGCCCCGCCCCCCCGTTGTACGTCACACGCATCACACACATGACCAGCATCGGCCAATAGTGAGCCACGTGCTGACGTGCAACACAGAAACGCTGCGCTGTTACACGACGTGAACTCACTTAGAGGAAGCCTATGGAGGAGTTGTCCAGCTCTCAGATTTAATCAAAAATATCTTAATTAGTGTTCCGAAGATGAATGAAAGTATTACAGGGTTGGAACACCATGAGGGTGAGTAATTACTGACAGAATTTTCAGTTTTGGTAAACTAACCCTTTAATGTGGACGCTATAGTTATCATTATTGGTATACACAGGTCTTTACAGTATATGTTTTGGCATTGAGACTAGAGAGATAACTTCATAGACCAGCTATTCTCAACCAAGGGGCTGCGGGGTGACTTAAAAGTACTTAAATAAAAGATTATTATTCATATAATATAATTAAAATAATCAGACTCTAATCTAAATTATATTGTAAAGCAATATCATATTGTTTTTAATAAAGAACATGCAGTTCTTAAAACATGATGAATAAAAGAAAACAGTAAGCTTTGTTGTAATTGCAGCAAAAATAAATGTAATACCATTGGCCTATATGGAGCGCCTTTGAATAGTGTTGGACAACAGGGTTGAGAAAGGTTGGGAACTGAACTGGGTTGAATAATGACAATATATTGTCTTCTGTAGAACTGCTCAGAGAACTTGAATTTGTTTCATAATTGGGTTACACTTTATTTCGATAGTCCACTTTAGACATTCTACTAACTATAAGTAACTTTTCAACTAGATGTCAACTAACTGTCATTAGAGTATTAGTAGACTGTAGTACTGTAGACTGTCAGTAGGCTGGTAGGTTATGGTTAGGTATTAGGGTTCGGGTTAGGAGAATAAGTTGACTTGTAGTTGCCATGTTACTTATAGTCAATAGAATGTATGTTAGGGGACCAACAAAATAAAGTGTTAGCAAATATTAAGCAGACAGTCTAGTAATACTCTAATGACAGTTAGATGACATGCAGTTGCAAAGTTACTTCTAGTTAGTAGAATGTCTAAAGTGGACTATCGAAATATACATAAAAACATAGAAATATATATAAAAATATTACAAGTATTTTGACTGTGAATCTGCTTTGTATTGTTTAAATTGCTATATAAATAAATGTGACTTGACTTTACTTCCGCAAAATATGTGCAAGGATATCATGGGAATTTTTTTTTTTTTTTAAGCATATTAGCAGTGTTGGCATACTCAACCCCATTGGAACTGAAGTTCATACACCTAGAAAAGTGGCCCCACTTCAAACAAGGATGTTTTTAAACCACTTTATAGCTCAAAATAATTTATGTCGTTTTGCTAAATATTTGATTAAACGGTTTTAATAAAATACTAGCTTTACAGTTTTGGCTTTTAAACCCTCTGGAACACTGACCTGGTTTACTTTCATTGTAAACGTGTTGGTGTAGATGGTACTTGCAATGTTTTTTAAAATAAAAAAAAAGGCAGAATTATTTAATGGTAATCACATGGCAGTCAAAAATGCTGTTGAACCTGCATAGTTTCTCTAAATGCTAAAATGTGGTAAGTAACAGATTTTTTTCTTCAATATTTCAGAAAACAAAAAGTTAAAATACAAGAGTCAACAATATGAAATAATGTTTTCTTATACATGACTATTCAATGACTATAATGCTATCCCTACATGCAAGTAACAATGCTAAGAACATTCGAATCCTGTTTCTAACAAAATAGTGAGTGAAAAACAAGACGAGTTTTGGACATTAAAGCCTCTGTCTGAAAACCACCACAGAGACACAGAGAAAGAACGAAGCCATGCTTTCAAAGTGATACCAGCCGAGAATCTTTGTTTGAACAGAAGAAAGGCTGGAAGGCTCAACCGAGAAGTGGGCCCATTGTTAGCATCTGAATAGAAACACATTTACATTTGTTTTCTTGGCAGAAGCTTTCGTATGAAAATGACTTGCAACAACATCCATATTGTGAGGTGTTGTGTTGATTACTTCAGCAGGTATAGTGAAAGATAAATTAAGCAATGGGGCCAGAACTGCCAATAAAAAACAGATGCAAAATGAAAATCCTGCTGTGTGTGGAGCATGTTTAAGGTTAGAGTTACTGTGTAGGTGTATTCCTGCTGAGGTTCAGTGATATTTCAGGTAGTTTAAGGTAATTTGCCATCTTCACCCTCAAGTGAACTCAGCGTGAGAACAACAGATAGTTTCCAACATCACTGCACCATAGCATTGCATAAAAAAACATATTAGTTTTGTTTTCCAGTAAGAAAATCTAAACATCTTTAAAACAAGATACATTTGTTATCAAAATTGCATAACACTTGTTTTCAGAAAATACAATGACAATTATTTTTCCTACTCAATTGACCCTTCGCAAGGAGCTTGATTGACAGGTGATCTGACCAATCATACTTCGCCATCCGCCATTTTGTCCAAAAAGCAGTCAGGAGAGTAAGTAGATTAACATGGGAGGATATGAACTTGGAAAACGGAGTGTACTGATGCCTTTTCCGCAGTTAAAACAACATTATTTCTTATGTTCATTCATGTTTATTTGATGCTATTAATGAACTAGAAGGAAGAGATGATCGGTTCACGAGCAGCTTTAACTGATGCTCTACAGCGATCTGACAGACACATTAAAGAGCCACAAAACGGTATTTAGTCTTTCAATTTCTTTTTAAAAATGACCAAATTTGAAAGGTGAGACTTTGTTTAATACATTTAATATCAAAAGTAACCAAAAAGTTACCTGCATGGTCTGTCCTGTCTGTCGGCGTGTTGTCTGTCTCCTCTCAGCTCCGCGATGTATTTTTCACTGCGTGAAATTAGCAAACTGTTTTGTATTTTATAGTTTTAATCCAAATTGTATTTATGCTTAAAGGTGCTGTAGTTTTCAGCGGCATCTAGCGGTGATGTTTCAGATTGCAACCAATACGTTTACAAGCGAGTGCATGTGCGCGTGCTTTCTTTTGTTTTTTATTATTATGTGGAGTTTGTGTTGGAGTCTGTGTTGTGCTAGTCGTTTCCTAGTATTAGCAGACTCCATGTCATAAAGTTGCAGTGTCGTCGCTGTTGAGTGCAAAGTCAGTAGACGAGGCGAGAGGCGAGACGCTCTGGAGCGCACATGCAGGTCTCAGTCACGTCACTGGATTTCGCGGCAAATCCGACCCAGAGACTTCACATAGAAATAGGAATACTTGCTTTCAGAGGTAATAGCAAAACCGCCAAGTAGATCATTTTATTGTGAGATTACAACCCCTTCACACACAGGTAATAAAAAATGGATTCATTTTAGTAGAAAAACTCCATACAGCACCTTTAAAACAAGGACAAAAGGCCTATTTTATTTCTCAAAGGGTAAGAGAAAAAAAGTTAAATTAACTGTATCTTTCTCTTAAGGATGATTATATGTTTTTACTAGGAAAGAAAGACACAAAAATGCAGATAATGAAAATGATTTTGTGCATTGTGAAGGACAGCTAGAGAAGTTCCTAGACCACATCCAGTTTGTTGTCGTCATTTTGTCATGATTTACCTCTTGGATGTTATATTTCTGCTTTGCTGTCTGCCTTCTCTCTTGATAGATATGTTTGGAGGAAGTGGGTGCTTCAAAGTAAAAGATGCAAATGATCCGAATCAAAGATTTTGAGATAACATGTAAACACAAGGAAGGTGTTTAATCCATCACACACCTCCTTAATTTACTATGCACAAACTGTATTACAGACAAAGAACAATATAAGTCTTCAGAAGATGCTTGCAAATAGTGCAAGATTTGTAGATTTCCCAAGTACAGTTAAACAATAACGACAACAACAAATGTAGAGGAGTGTGTAATTTATTAGGGGCACCAAACAGAATTGCAAAAACAATTGCGAACAGGTTTCCGAAACACTTCCATTTGTCAGCCAAACATGAAGGCTTGCCTTATTCTTGGATGAGTGGGCAAGTCAATATTTTTTTTCAAGCAACATATATATTTATGCAAAATTACATAATGAAATAAACAGATGGATGGAACTATAGCATGATGGATGGATGGATGGATGGATGGATGGATGGATGGATGGATGGATGGATGGATGGATGGATGGATGGAACTACAGATGGGATGGGGTTCTCATTCATATCAATGGAAGTTGGTACCGCATAATTATATTCCATATCAACTTCTATTGATATGAATGAAAATGCTAACATATTCTCCTAGATCTCCTTGGCTCAAACAGAGCAATGTTTTGATAGTGCTACTTATAGTGGTAAATACACAAGCTAAGATGGACGACAGTATTCGTACATGATAAAAATGAGACAACAGTATTGTAACATTGGAAAAAAAGACACATTTCACCTTTAAACAACATTAAAGCCATCGCTACCAGGAAGCGTCACACAACCTCTTCCTTATGAACTGGAAATAGATACAGTTTTAAGCTGGATTTTTCTGCTCAATTGATTGATATTATTAATGCATTTAAAACTTGAGGAGAGATCTCAGAAGGACCTTTGCTCAGTGATATTCTGTTTGCATTGTGAAAGCTCCATACTGCAGGTAGACAGAGTGGACAAGGTCAAACATTACCAGAGACTGATGCAACCATCCTTTACATTGTCAGCATTAAGAAATGCCTTGTTAAAGGAATGTAGAAGGAACAAGGTGGCGTGTGCTTCATGCTAAGTATTCGAAATGAGCCGACCAGCCAGCAATCGATGCGTTGATGGATTTTGAAAGTGTTGTACTTCAACGGCGTACCTTGCTAGCACACCCCCGCGTGTCACTGGTTCAGTTAGCAGCGTCTGCCTCGCACCACATCTATAGTGCAAGTGGATAAATCTTTACAGTGGTGCTTTCCTGATTAGATTCAGTTAGCTGGGAAAAAGGCATGAAGGCTCCATACATGACTAATCAGATCAATAGACTGCAGTGTGGCGGTCGGCCTTTGGGTGGCACTGTAGCACTTTTGAGCAGTTCCTGATCAGTCTACCGTCTACCTCTCTCCCGTCTCTATTTGCTTTCGCTCTCTGGTTTTCTTTCACCTGGTCTCTCCATTTTGTTTTTCTTCTTATCGCTTCTCTCTCTCTCTCTCTCTCTCTCTCTCTCTCTCTCTCTCTCTCTCTCTCTCTCTCTCTCTCTCTCTCTCTCTCTCTCTCTCTCTCTCTCTCTCTCTCTCTCTCCCCTCTCCCCATTCTCAGCCTTTCTTTCTTATATACAGACTCTGTAAAAAACCCAGAGGACAAAGCACCAATTGACTCACCTGTTTACAGTCAACATTTTTAATATGCTTTTTTTTCTTTCTTTTTTTTTCTTGTGCAATCAGGTTTACAATCCACATAGCCTTGCGCGCATCCTCAGGAATAAGAACATGTGGGTGTTCAGCCAAACATAGTAGCGATCCTGCCAATCGGGTGGGCAGTCTCTAATGTGTTACAGCTCTAGACCATTTCATCATCCTCTTTGCGTTCAAAAGCTTTGGCCCTGGTGCTGAATCCATGGTGCACAGCACTGCAATCCAGATCCTCGCTCACATATTACCCCGTGATTTTCATAAGAGCTTTTTGCACTGAGAGGCATTATTCTGCCACTTGATAATTTTTGTTTTGTGTATACATGGAGAAACAACAAACGACAACAACAAACACCTGTGTACAAGTGGGTCTACATGCCTTGAACCCATGTCTGTGGGTGTTGGGAATGTTTTCCCTCATTTAAACTCGGCACAAGAAGTGAAATATTAATTAACCTGAGATTTTTCGGAGGCAGCAGAAATTACACACTTTTAATAACCGGTAATTCACCTGTGCCAGTCAACAATTAATACTGAAAAGAATTATTTTCAATTTATAATATATTTGAAAGGTGCAGTATGTAATATTGACAGCAAGCGGTTGAAATGTGTACTGCAGACCAAATTCAAAGTATTGGAGAGAGTTGTTTTACCCGCCTCCCCTCCACAGACTCGACGCTCAAGCGGGTTGCCAGATTGAAGGCACGCAACAAGAAAGAGCACAACTGACAATTGAAAGCGACAAGCCTCAGCTAATGTATACATTTGCAATGCTTTTATTGCCACAGATTTTTATGTTAGGTAGAATCTGCGATCTCTGTCCCAGTTTGTTTGATGGCTTCCATGGCTACAATTGTAAACGGTCAAACCACTCCGAGCGGGATTCGAACTGGGGTCTCTGGTGTGGGAGGCGATGGCTAACACGGACACTTAAGACTGCAGCCTCAACTTAGCATGTTTCCTTAATCTCTGCAAACATATTATGATATTTTTATTCTTTCATTCAGTCAAAAAAATTACATATAGCACCTTTAAAAATATATTAAAATATTTTTAACTATATTTTTTTCATTTAAACAAAAGACTGAAGGAAGAGGTTAATTTTAAATAATATACTTTTATATAAGTTTTCCCAGCTGTCTTCATATGTTTTGTCTACATCATCAGGCATTGCTAACAATTTCTCAAATTTAGCACCCCCAGTTTCACAGACAAGGCTTAAGACTATAGTCCCAGGCTAAAATGCATTGAGCTGTTTTAACTGAAATCATATCTTAAAATATGTCAGTGCCATTGTTTTGTTTCAAAATGCACACCAGCACATTCTTCTAAAGCACATTTATAATTGAACCTAATGTATATATAATTGAACAATATATGTAATATATTGAACTAAGGTCGAATCGTGGTTTAGTCCAAGCCCTTTCTGTGAAACCGAGCCATAGTAGATTAGCCAATATTTATTAAAAATATTTGATATGATAGTACATGGTGCTGACACCTAAAGTTACAGGAAAAAGGGAAAAACACTTATTCTTATTAATACTGAAACTAACATGGCTAAATGGACCTAAACACAAGGAGGACAACACTAACATGCTAAAAAACCACGATCGCAAGATATTAGATCAGATCATTGCATTTATGTATGTTTCAATAAATATTTGATAAATAAACAAGCCCTCTGGACTCTGGATCACTTTGTATGAATTACATGATTTCTGTCTCTGCGGATTGTAAAGGACTTGTAAATGATCCCTTCTCCCCCCTAATCGAATATTTTCTTGAAACCGTTTGCACACCCAGGAACATTAAAACACACAGATAATCTCTTCTAGCCTTATGGCTCAAAACTGTCTCTCTCTTTGAACAGATACTTATCTCAGAAATGTTGCAGTGCCAAGAGTACTCACTCACGGTTTGAGCTGTAATCGAGTTGACAACATCCGCACTCTAGGGATTAAGTGTAAGAACACAGAAGTATGCCAAAACAAATCAAATTCAATCACCTTGTCAGGTGGAAAAATGAAACCACTTAAAAGTTTGGATGAGGATTTCCTTTTGTATAAATGCCACACTGCCAGCTTTAGGGTAAGATGGGGGCAAGAAACCCTCTAGGGTAAGATGTCTCCCCACCTGTACTTTTGCACTTAATCATAGATGGCAGTTAATCTCATTTCAGCACATTTATTATACTCTAAAGTTATAACTTTAGGGAAGGATGACGGAGAAAAATATATAATGATGGAAAACGACCTCATATGGTGCAGTCGAATGTTATATCTTGCCCATATGGTTCAAAAGTTATTAGCATAAACATGAGTGCGAATTTGGACAGTTGGTGGCGCTAGAGGGATTGAGTTAGAGTCTCCAAATTTGCCGTGGTTAATGATGGGAAATTTCATTACTTTCCCGCAAGCGTTTCTATGGGCTGCCATAGACTCAAGGGTAAAAAAGAAGAAGAAGAAAGACAAAGAAGAACACTGACAATAGCATAAGATGCCTTCAGACTTTTGGTGCTTGGCCCCTAATAATAATAATAAAAATAATAAATATATCAATATTTTAAATAGAACCCCTGATTTAGCATTCTGCTTTTAGTGCATTACCTAAAAAAATCACAAACGTTTTTAAAGACATTAGATGCATTTTATAAATTCTGTAAAAATAGATGCAAATAAAAACACATCTGGGACAAGCTTATCCCGAGGGGATTCTGGCTTCAGGTAAAGCTTCATCTTACCCCAGTGATGCAATACAAGTTTCAGTTTTAAGCTGTAACAAATATATTAGCAAATGTTTCCAACTATTTCCCCTAATAATCCTGGATGATGCATAGTGATGCTGCATGCTAAATCTCTGTTTTTCAGTAAATGCTCAGTGGTTTTTGAGGGAGCCATCATCCCACGTGTCCGCTCTCCACTTCAGTCCCTTTAAATTATTTATTTCATTACAATTATATTGATTCCCTCTTTGTAATAAATTACAACTAACAAGGTCTCATGTCAGGCGGTTTTAATAATTAATGATTAAATGGCATATATATTACTTAGTCATGCCAGGGGGAGATCGACACTTTGATGGCTGTCATTGTTAACCTTGGCAATAAGACAGCATGAAATAAAGAGGGAAGTATGTTTAGTATGTTCTTTTAACAGTGTATCCCTTTGTGGTAAGGGCTAAATTATGAAATGACGCAATTATGACAGGAGTGTTACTCAATACCTTCTCGTCTCTCATTTTAGATTATGAGTTTATTTAGTCAGTTTATAAAGCTCCATTAAAACACACAAGGCTTTACAGATATGAGATTTTCATTAACTGCAAAAAGATTTTTGCATGCAGTTGCTATTTCAGTAATGCTGTTGGGATGCTTAATCTTTTTACGAGAAACCTAATATTTCAACCGTGAATAAAGTGGAACTCTTTTGCACACACAGTCTGTCACTTTAATGGATTTGAATCCCGATGAGTTAGTAAATTGGGAATTTCATACTTGACCCCCTAAGACAATCATCATGTCGCCCATTCATAAATAGATGGTGCGGTTAGGGCTGAGAAATTAATTGCGTAACACAATGACCCAGTAACATAAAAGGTGCTCCGCCGCATACAGGTGAGATGGAAAAAGACAGAGAAAGATAAAAAGGAAGAGAACATGGATCAAGTTTGTCCCCCTGTGATTTTCATAATTAAGGGCACAGTATTTTCTGTGTACGGTCTCCATCTCCGCCAGAGGCCAGGCTCCAGAGAAGCGTCCGAGCAGGGAGCTGAAGTCCAGTCTATTCCCTGGTGATCTGGCCTATACTTGAGCAACAAATGTTCTGTGAAGGTCCGGCCAGAGACCACCGTCTGCAGGGGGACCCTCAGGCCTATACCAGAGTGCAGTTATAATGGAATGGAGCAGCAGCGATTTGCCCGATGCGTGTCCACTGGTACTGCTGCGTGTTCTGCTTATCATTTCTGTCTCTCCAACTCCCTTTCCTCTCTGTCTCTCAATCGAACCACCCACCCATATCACCATGCACAAAACGCACCAAAACATTTTCCATCATGCAACAAGCCACTTCATCTCGCCCCCTCTCTGATTCATAACTCCCTACTAATGGAATTAATGATTTGTAAGTAAACAAATCTACTCTCCAGGGTAATATCCAGCTTCTTTTAATCAGCCTTTGATTTGAACAGCAGAATTTCAATAAAACATGTTGGACTGGGCTAAATAATAATAAGTATACATGTGTATACTGCACTATTGTTCAAAAGTTTAGTATCTGTAAGATTTGTGTTTCTTATGCTCACCAAGGCTGCATGTATTTGATCATAAATAATATTAAAACGGCAACATTATGTAGTATTGTTACAATTAAAAGTTGTATTAATATTACTTTTTACATTGTCATTTATTCCTGTAATGCCAAAGCTGAAATTTTAGCTGTCATTATGCCAGTCTCTAGTGTCATATGATCCTTAAGAAAGTTCTTTTGATCAAATGAATGCATCTTTGATGAGTAAAAGTATTGCTTTTGCTTTTTTCTTCATCAATTTTCAAACTTATTTACATTGTCATAATATTCATTACCATGCCAAATACTTGTTTATATGACACAAGTGGTACATACAATTGTGTGTGATATATCATACACTAAGTATATGCACCACTGTTAGTGTTTCATCCTCGTGTCTTCGGGAACATGTTGCTTGCTTCATCATTAACCTGTGAGTGGATTTTTGCACTGCAACAGTCAGTGTTTTGCTGATGTCCACACCGCTGAGCTGAAACAAGGCTAGATACACACGCTTTTGCTGCTGTGCACGTCCCTGGAAGGCATCAGTTACGCCTTGTGTTCAAGCTACGTGACAGTCATAGTTATATTTGCAGAGTGCCTGAGTTAAACCATAGCCTGAGTGTTTTCCGTACCCTCATTGGAACCAAATGTTGATGCAGAGCCTCTAAAAGCTCAGAAATGTTTTATTTTTACACGTATCTGACGGCAGCCTTCTCTGCGTGTGTTAAACACTGTGTATTTTCATCCTGAGCTGTCCTGAATATTCTGCTTCTGTCACAGGCAGATCGTGATGGCAAACCAACCCACTGCCTTTGCAGTCTCAGAACACTAAAACTGTTTAACACAACAGTAAACAGCAAATTGTAGCACCTCCATGGGCTCAAGGATCTCAAACACCCACAAATATCAACTCTTGCCGGTTTCACTGTAACATGGTTTTGTCATCTTGTATTGAGAGAGGTCATCCATTGTGGTTCAAAGAAACAAGGGTTTGTGACTCAAAATCAACAGCTTATGGAAGAAATACTACAACTGAGTTCTCTTTAAAAATTCTGTCTCCTGGACAGAAATGACACCTCTCTTCTAGAGTTTCCGAGATCTCAACAATGTCCCAAACTAATACCAAAGTTTGCAATTAAAACTTTGATTTCAATATTATTTTAATATGAACTCAATATCATTAAATCAACTCATTAAATTCCCCCAAGACCAAATTATCTGCGCTGTGCTTTTCAAAGGCAGCAAACTCCGCTGCTGATTTTGTAGCCCCACAGCAAAATAAGTCATGTTTTATCTAAGTTTGAATTGAGTGTATTTAGATAAAAAGGGTGTATGCTGTAAAATAATGGCAAATAAAAAGCCCTTAGGGCTGCACATAACATAGCATGACGTGAAGTAAACCTACAATTCATGAACCAATGACTCTAAAAAGCAGGTTACATTCAAAACGACTAAATAGATACAGACTCAGTCAACCAGTCTGATGCATAAATCACATGATGAACTCACTAAATTGGTTATAGCAGTTGCTGAATCAACATCAAGTTATCAGTACATCAAAAATACAGTAAAACTGAGAAATATTGCAATTTAAAATAATTCAATATAATAATTTCTTTACAAAAAGATAACATATTACTGACCACAAACATTTGAACAGTAGTACACAGTATATCTTTATAGAAAAAAAAAATAGACAAAAAATTATCCATACCTAAGGAATTTTAGGAGAAACATCTAAGATAAAGTTAAAACTTAACATATAAGATCTCCAATAAGTCACCTGAGCTTTGAAAGAGAAATTTCTGAGCAATACAAATTCCCTCTAGAGTCTTATGTATTACAGACATGACATGTTCAAAGACATGCCATCAACATTTGCCATGTGTTTTTTGTGCCCTCAGCCCTCGGTCTGTTGCAAACTCCATAGCACACCAAGGGAATCCGTCTAATCAAATGCTCTGGCATATCTACACTTAAACAAACAGTAGTTGGACAGAATAACCCGGCTGAAGTGTAAGAATGTGTCACACCCAAAAAGAGTGTTTGCTTTGTGACTATCCATGCTCTCGGGGAATAATAGCTGTTTCCACATGACAGAAAAGATCTGTCATTGTGACCTGTAGTACTTGAAGTACAATCTCTAGGGGTGTATTTGTAATGCTCTTACATCCTCTCTTTGACTTTCTAAAGTAACCCTTTATATCTAAATTATGGTTTCTCTTTTTTTTTTGCTGGTGACATCTGCTTAAAAAAGAAAAGATTGTTAAGAGAAGATCTGGCACCCACACGTCTGGCTCTGCAATGGATTTTCAGCTTTTCCCTTTTCATTTTATTATAGTCGAACAGGCTTTAGGGTCCAAGTGAATCCCGGCAGGGGTTTTCCCAAAGTTTAATCTTGGTGAATGGGTCATCAGTTTAATCTGAGTAAATGTTGGGACCAGTGTGGGGGCGGGTCGGGTCTTTGTGTTGGGGGATTGGGGTTACTGTGTTGGCTGCGGGGTCCTCCGTTGAAAGTGACCCTCTCTGGCAGATGGACAGGTATCTAACACCTGCTCCTAATGAGCTCATTAGCTAAACTCACCTCTTTAGTGGGAGCCAAGTTGCCGAGCCGGTGCCAAGCAGCTTAGAGAAATTATGCAATGGCATTTGGCTGGCATGGGGCATCACTGAGCCTTTTTTCCCCCCGCAAACTGTGATAAGGGAAGACTGTGACGGGGTCTTTGTGTCTAATCACCAGCCTGTGAACTTAATCTTGAATGGACAAAGCAGAGAGATATTTAGTATAATATGTTCCTGAACAGAGCTTAGACTGAACATTAGCTGATTATCTGGTTATTGTGTCAGAATCTTCCTCGGGGACTTGAGCAGTGGTTAAGTGTTATTTTAATTCAAGTGATTCTCAAGCAACACATCTTTTGTGTTTCATTCAATAGAGTATGAAGCCTGGTCAAGTATTAAAGACAATTCTGATGTTTTAAACATACCGATTACATTTGCAATGTGTTAAAAAAAGCAACAAAATTTACAGACATACATACATCCGTTCCAGTAGCTCAGCTAATGCCAAGCTGAAACACTCAATGGGAACATACAAACTGATAAAACACATACAAGCAATGTTGCATTAGATAAAAACATTTGCCAAGTGAGTAGACATACATTTTCTTAATACATTTTGATTGCTAAAAGTCACTCCTACAACACTATAAAATTGTTGGTGGTTTCTTGAGAGTTGCTACAGTATGTAGCTGGTGTTCTATAGCCGTTTTTAAGGAGTCATAAGTTCAAATCATAAAAGCCAGGTCAATGAGACAAACCACATAATTGCAATTACCTTTTCTTCCCTATTGTAACGGCTTTTCAAACAAGAAAAAATGTGAGGTTGGTCTTGATTTTGCCTGATGGGAATTGATTGAATCATTGGATAATTGTCGTTTGCTAATTGCTGTGATCGTTTCATTTGAGTAACAGGTTGCTGGAGGTTTCTTTCGCGAGGTGCACTTTATCAAGCACATTTTGTAAACTTCATAGCAGGTAAAGGCATATAAAAAATAAAAAATCTGTCATCATGTACTCCCCCTCATGTTATTCCAAAAACCTGTATTTCTTTCTTCAGTGGAACTTAAAAGATGAAGATTTCTTTGTTGTCTTCCACAGAAGAAAGTAAGTACAGGTTTGGAATGACATAAAGGTGAGTAAATGATGACACAATTTTCAACTATCCTTTTAAGCTGGCTCATCCTGTGTTCCTCATGTTTCTTTAGTCTAGAATGTACTTTCAGGGCAATTAAAACACAGCACTTGAGCCAACAAAGGTTGTACTATTGGCTGTTTTTAGGCTGCTGGAATAATGAATAGTCAGCAGCCTAATTTGCCTTGACCCATAATGTTATACAAATTAGTTTAATGCGTAAGCTAAGAGTCGGCATGTTCACTCTAATGAACATCAACGGGCATCAACAATGGAGACATTCATGTTTGTTTCTAGTGTATCTGATTAATTAATCATTAATATCAGAGGTGACTGGAAACGTTTGTGGAAATTCAATAAACGGGATGGCTCGGTGGTGTAATTTTAGATAACAGAACATCTCTGATCTACTAAAACAACCACACATATTTGATAAAAATGTATCAGAGAAAATTGAATGTAAAAAGTCCAGCGAAAAACTCAGTGTTGTCATACAGTAGTTCCTGCTGTTTGCCTTTGTAGAGCAGGTCATTTGTTAAGCAGTCAGATATCTTCTATATTTAGCATTTGTATTGTTCCCTTCATGGTCTAAACCAGGGTTCCTTAAATCTGGCCCTGGAGGGCCACTTTAGTTCAGAGCCTGATCAAACTCACCTATCTGCAATTTTCTATAACTCTGAAGACCTTATTAGCTTGTTCATGTGTGTTTGATCAGAGTTGGAACTAAACTCTGCAGGGCAGTGGCCCTCCTGGACCGGGTTTGGGGAACACTGGTCTAAACTGTGTTGCACTGAAGGGAAGAAGATCTATGGAAAATATGTTTGTGTTCAGCTGACTGATGGGTTATATGTTTCCCGCTGCAGTCTCATTAAATGAGTGCGGTCCAACTGTGTTTGACACTTCTCTGACTAATTTCCGCACTCGGAAACATTCTCGAGCTAAGGCTGTCCAATCTGCAGCAACACCAGACCTGTAACAAGAACTGATGTGCTGTACTGTGAGAGAATTATCACAGAAACCCGCACGCCCTGAATGTCATTATCAAATTGGATCCACTTCCCCGTTCCCCGACGGAACGGAATGAGAATGTCAGAATTCTCGATGAGCTTCCAGCGCGTCAGCAGACTTTGGATTAACCGCGAGCTTTCTCAGGCATATGCTGGTTCTGGAAGGGTCTCCAATCTCTAATGTGGGCTGCCAGCAGGCTGAATAGACCGTCGCAGGACAAAAGGCACAGCACATACCTGAAGTGAAGCATCCAAGCCTCATAGCAACAGAGGTTCCAAAGGCCTGAGTCTGTCTCATCACCCACCTGTCCGTGCCAGACAGGGTCATGGCTGTTTAAGCAGGGTGAGATTGGTGACTCTTGGCGGATATGCCTGGTTAACACAATGTAGCCTACTGTGCTCTGCTACTGCCAGGACAAAACCAGATTGAGAAATAAAGCAAACAAAGCACATTTTTTTATACAAACATGTCAAAATTGGCCATCTCAGAATAATGAATTCTAGTGCAGCCGGGAAAGGTTGCCAGGGTGGTAACATGGAGAGAACATAGGTTTGTTTTACAGTCAGGGCTTGTTAACACAGAATGCGTTTTGTAGTATGTCATAATTCCATTAAATAAAACTACAAACCAATTAGAACATTGCTTTGGGCAAACATTGCTGCAAATAATTGCCTAACATTACAAGATGTAATATTTTTTTAGCCTGCCTTGACCTGGCATTTATGAAAAATACCCTTGTTTTATAGCCTAGAAATCTAGATGCACCCTAGCGACAGCAAATTTTATTTCGCAGCCAGTGTCGTCTAGCAACTCTCCGTTGGCTTGCGAGCTGGAAAAACCAAACTTTAGTCAGGCCAATCACATCGTGTATAGAGTCGGTGGGCGGGCTTAACGTAATGACGGCAGAGTTGCGACGGTTCCGTGTGAATTCCCTGCTACTTGAAAACAAAGAAGATGGCTGCTGCTGCAAGACTAGGAGTTAAGCTTTTCTTTGAGAAAAGAACAAAGAACGGCACTGAAGTTATTCTTCGTTGCTCTGGTTGGTTGCAGCGCTATCCTATTGCGTGCAGAGGGAATTTGAAAGACAACCGTTTATCCCTCCCCTCGGATTGAGCCCTGCCAATGGTGTGTTCCCAGACCCAATATCTTAATGTGGGTCTGGCTTGTCAGGCTACTTGTTTTAACCTTTCAGTTAAAACCTGACTTCATTATGTAAATAACTCTTGCCTGAATGTATCCCATTCCAGTGTGAGTTTATTGTATTCATTTGTTTACCTAACAGCTACTGAAACAATCTGATGATACTGGAGTTTGGAAGAGAGAATCAAATGAACATATTTTAATTTAAAAGAGTGTTGTGCTATGTTTGAAACCAACATACAAACTGCTGTAGAGAAAACAATCTTTTGACTTTTGATTCAAAATCTTACTTCTGTTACAGAGATATGACAACTTCCTTGTGCACAACAAGCCTTGGCCACCTATATATTGACAGTATATATAAAATGTATAAGTATATATCTGGCATAGCCTTGGGGTTGAAATTATTTCTGTATTCACATTTTATAACATGCCATCTTTCAAATAGAAGCTGAAACGCCAATCAATATTGGGAGGTTTTAGCCCAAGATCTCATTTTGTAATGACTTACTTTTATTGACTAAACGTAATTATGGTCTGGTGGTCTGAAGTAGATTCAGAACGTAGCAGGACTGCATTAGCCAGGAAGCTGAAAGGTTTTGAGTGGAAAAAAAGAGAAATGGAGTGAAAGAAAAAAGGAAGCGGGAGAGAAATAGATGGAGTGAGTGAAGGAGCAATGCAGATGGAAAGTTTGTAGGCTGAGAGGTGATTTATGGCCAGTAGGAACAAAATCAACAAGTTGAACTTTAATTGTATTCGTTGTGATTGGGGGGGAGGGGGTAGTTAATACTGCCTCATGATCGATGGCACGGGGCAACCGCTTTGGCTGCGCACTTTGTCTTTTCAGCTCTGGCACGGATATAAAACCGGCTGATAAAAGCAATTAATTGCTGTGAAAGTTCTGTGCTAATGCTAGAAACGAATTCTTGGCTCAGATTTAGAAAAAAAAAATTCTGATGAAAATATGTCCATGAATCCAAGGCAGCATGTTTAAATAAGCGATTAGGATTTAAGTGATAAGCCCTATCTGGCCTTATTTCATCTAATCGGGCGACAAATGAGCCACGTCCTAATAGATTAGAACTTTTTGTGAGAAAAAAAATAATGAATGTAGTAGGACAGAATATAAAGTACCCTGAACTCAGCAGCATAATGATCTCTGATATAATAATGCTCAATTTAAGAACAAACATTCAAATATTCATCTAAAGAGTACATATGCAGCAAATTGGTCCCAACAATTAAAACAAATCAGAAACACAAGATACAAAGGGAAATCATGCATGCACCAGACAATATGGAACATCAACACGCAACTGAGCTTTTGCAAATACACTTCTACACATAATAAGCATGTTTTTTCCCCTTTATATGGTTATGCTTTATTGACTCCTGAAGCAGTGAAGTGGAAATGATTTACTTCCATCAATTGTTGAATCATGACCAAATAAAAGTATTGCTAAGTTTTAATTAAGCATGAAAAAAAAAAACGGGTGTGAGTTGATTCATTAAAATGACCTTCAGTGTGAATTACCTTAATGAAAATGGAAAGTGAGGGTGGGTTTAAATCGGTATATGAAGGATAGCATGGGCTTAAAGAGGCATAAAGAGAGAATTTCATGGTGCTATCTACCATTATATTCTATTTCAGCTGTCTTTATTGCTTTTCTTGATCTGAAGAACAAAATATTGGACATCTAGAAGGTTCTAGCCTTTTGAACAAGGTCAATTGATTGACATGCCATTATGAAATATACACTGACAACCAATCACAATTAACCATGATCAATGGTGATAATCACACTGAAAGATCAAACGACTGCACCGTGTAACCGGCCCTGACAACAGCACTGTTTGGCATACAGAGCTATTTTTGGCTAGTGGTCTATTATTCTTTAGCGCTGAGTCAGTGTTTCGGGAGAGAACGAAATGCGTTTTTCGACGTTCTAGACAGTTTAGGGCTCTGTATAGGTGCCACACCATTCAACAAATCATTTCAGAAAAAGAATGCAGAAGCAGCAACAACAAAAAAAGTGCAGTTTAGGATGAATAAATTGCAGCTTGTGACAAGGTGGGGCAGGGGCGACTCAACAGCATAATCAGAGGTGCGTGTGATTCCCATAGTGCAACAGTTTGACTGTCAGGTTGGTAGTTAGGAAGGGAGAAGTCTGTTATATCTGGCCATCAAATCACTGTTAAGAGGTAGTATTATGTAACATTGTAACACTTATAACTGATGATGAGAATTGAACTGAGCTGATGACATCACTGTTTTCTACAGAGCTGCTTTACAGCTGAATTTAACTCATTTCACATTTGATGATCTTCACAAAGTTATTGAACTAAACTGAATCAACACTGAACTGACTTCAGCTGAACAATGACACTATTTTTCTTTTTAGAGCTGCTTCACAGCAGAATTGAACTCTGTTTGCATCATTAAACCATTTCCTGTTTATCCTAAAGTCTGTTTTGTATAAAGCTTTATATAAATAAAGGTGACTTGACACTTTTCTGTAGCAGTTCAGCGAAAACGTATTCAATAACCACCCTATATCTAGTTTAACCAGACATTTAATGGGTTTAAAATGGTGCCTTAAATTCCTTAAAGTGCCTTTGAATGCAACTCTTCACCCTTGCCTTATTTAATATACACGGATCCATGATTATGCTAATTAGCCCCGCCTCCACTCACGCCAGCTCACAGATTCACTCGGCCAACTTACTGAGGTAAATGCTGCACATGATATCGCTCTTTACAATGTCGACCACATAACGGTAATTAATATGATTAGCCTTTTGCTTGACTTACTATGTCATCAAACAGCTAATAATGTATTGCTAATGTTACACAAACTATGTTCCCGTTCCTCATCTCAGTCTACCTTCTAACAATCATCAGAAATACTTTGAACAACTCAGAACATCAGTGGAGAAAGGCATATAGTTCATCATAACATCGTAATATACATCACACCTGTTATTTGCTAAATGTCCCTGATTTTCCATATCAACAAAAAAAAATATACCGGGATAACCTGGCATCTCTCAAGACTGCTAGTTCACTGTTAATGATATGCTAAAGCCCACCGGCACTATGACGTGATTGGTTACAAGGTAGTTTGTGTCGTCAGAAACACCGCAATTTTGAGCAATTTTTTAATTGCAATTTTAAGGATACAATACTCAGCAATGGTGTTGACTTATGAATTTGCACATGCTTGTCTTGAAGCATAATAAAAACACCACATAGACATATACGTAAGCAACATTAAAAACTTGATTTTCACCACAGGTGGATTTTAAATATTTAAATGAAGTCATTCTTTTCAGCGCAAACATGCATACAAACATTAGGATTATTATAGACTCAGGGCCTAAGACTGTGACAAAATATAAAAAATGAATGCAACAGTCATTTAAAATCTAGATGCCATTATGCAGTTTCGGCACATAAAAAACTGTTCACGAACAGCTGACCGGTTCTTTTCAATAGGTCAGACAAACAATTCACAAGAACACACACACACTCATAAAATATTCATGGTCAAAATACTCAAATTGTAAAGATAGAGTAGGCTATAACTGCGCACTCACTTAAGTATTTTTTATTATAATCTGTCTTTACAAAGTTAATTTCACTAACATGCGCTTCAAAAGGTGTGTGTTCGCTTGAGCTATTGCTCTACTTAAGGAGCAAAATACTAAAATATATATTTGGCAGACAACAATAAGAAAACTCATCTGCATCCTCTACGCCCCAGCACTGTAAACCCGACCTGCAAGATTGTGCCATGCAAATTGCACTCAGGACAGCTTTTGTGTGCACGTTTGCACTGTTACCTGATTTGCATAATTCCCTTAGTGAATTGGACGCAAAAACAACACAGGCCGCGTGTGCAAACAAACGGCGCTATCACCAGGCGCAATACATTCCCAGAGCATTCCCCTTGAGTCTGAACTATGTTATTTTACAATCAGCAAATGAAGAAGTGGGGATTTGCAGCAGGAATGAACTGGAGTCATTCTGTGGCTAGAGTAGCTTGTAGTCTATGAAATATGCAGGGAATTCACCGCTGCATGCATTTAATATGTATAGCTTGTGTTTTTTTTGGCAACCGCAACACGGTGTTAGTCAATTGCAGATTCACACGCACAGAACCTTGGTGTTAAAATGAACTTTTCAAGAAGTTGTAACAGCAAATGAAAATTACAAGTCAAACTGGGCAACATTTTCCGTGACTCTCCTGCTTGCTCTTTAATTGTTCCTCTTCGCCAATAGGTTTTGAGAGTGTTTAATGATAAGAGCATCTGCAGGGCCCGCAGTTAGTAAATAACACTCATATCCTGCATACCAGGAAACACCCCTTTTCTTCACCTTTCCACAAACTCCATTTCTGATACTGAGAAAATGTATACATAAAACCTACACGTGAGGAGAAACCAATTACGCCAGCCTAGGACCCATCCCTCTACACAACAAACTCTTTTATTGATCAGGTAATAATTACCACAGTCACATCATAAAGTACCTGGAACAGATTGGTCGTTCAGGTTATCGATTCTCCCGGGCTCCCCTTCACTTCTCATTGTATGACTTCTGTACAGAGCTTGATGAGATGGGCTCTGCTCCGCACTCCATTCGGGATTGTGTCGGCATGCCTGTACGAGGTTTATTCATTTTGTTTCTTTTTTTTTTTTTTGCCCAGCTTGTGTCAAAGTAATTTTCACCAAGTATATTCAAAGTCATTGTTTTCTCCGAGTGCACTTTTGGCCTATGCGATGCATACTCTACCCCATTCTCTTTTGTTCTTGTCATGAACGGAAATATCTATCTTTAGTTCGTTTTTCTTTTCCTGCCCCTCTTTTTGTCGGATTAATTTCCTCAAAGCAGAACGATTGTTTCTCGCTCTTAGATTTTCCGCCTCTCCCTCTCTCTCTTGCTCTTTTCTCTTTCTAATGCTGACCTTTCCTCTTTCAATGGTGTAACTCCAGGGATGCCTGAGAATGCACCAGCTGTGTGAAACGCTTCATTACCCAGCTATCTGCAGGCCCGTGACCCTAACTCCTGCTGCCCACAGCAACTCTCACCACAGCAAACCCACCCTGACCCCACCAAACCCTGCGCAAACTCATTTGCCCTGCTCCAATTGAACCTGCCAATCTCTAATTTTTACAAGCATAAAAAGTCCTGCATGGCTGGCTGAGTTTCCAAATTCATCCCAAAACTGAGTGACAGCAGATGTGCATAATTGAGAACCAAAAACAAAATAGTTTTGCTTCCACTGGAGATGTCAGGGGTGAGCAGTTCATTCGCTTTGGGAAAATGACTTGCACTTGAATAAAACTTCAGGGAATTTACCACACAATTAGTGCATGCTGGAAATAAAGCCAAGTTTTTTTTAAAGGGATTGTTAATGTTATGGGTCACACCAGGTTGTAAAACTGAATCTGAAACAAATAACTTTGCAATGCTGCTGTTATATAGAGTGCAAATTGTTCATATTTCACCTTCATTGTGTAGATTCCAAGAAAATATTAAATGTACTGTATGTATATATACACACGTTTCGTTGCAGGTTTTAAGCATACAAATGAGTCTTTGTTCGGTGGTCTGCAGGAGGGTGTGATTGCTAATCAGGGTCTATATAGAAACGTGTTATTTCACAAGTACTTGAATACTGTGCACAGACAAATCTCGCACAAAAAGTGAGCAGGGACACAGTGTGACTGGCCACGCAGTCGTGTCTGTTGAGACGTCTAAAGAAAGACTCAAGCTCCATAATGATCAGTAAGGATGAGTGATTTCTACTGTTGGATGCAGAGTGTTAATTGAATGCTGTGAAATAAACATCTTGCAATTAGCACTGTATTAATGTTCATGGATAATCATGCTAATTAAAGTGTTGAGTGTGGAAAACATCATGGGATGGAAAACTTCACACCCAAGCACGACACTTTCCCTTCCTCTTCCTCCTCCGTTTGCCTTATGGAGCGTATAATGTTACAAGAGAAGAAGTATGGCATTTGAAAATGAAAGAAATTCACATATAAAACCAAATGAATGTGCAGTCATAAGTGCATGAACAGTGCATATATTGTTATATTGCATGCATGAACAAACAACGCAGCTATAGGCCGAGTTCATTTATTTTCCTGTTGATATTCTGAGTATCGAATGAAATCTAAATATATTTCATTATGAGTTGTAAGAAATTCACATGACATGCAGTTGCAATTCTATTAAAAAACAACACTGCTTCTAGACATGGGAGGTCCACAGGAAAGACAAGCCATGTTTGGAAATAATACAATTATTTGTATAAAAATATTCCAACTTTAGAAATCTAAAATATGGGCGTTTAAGAAAACGTGTAAAATCCCTTTCTTGTCACTCTGGGAATGGAAAGTCAAGTGCATTGCATTGTGGGATATGGTATTCCACACGATGTGCTCTGTTGTACACTACACATTTTGACAAATGTTGTATAGGTCATCTTGGTATTCCGAGAATAGAAATAAATTTGCATACATACACATGGTATGCCTATAGCAAAAATAGTGAGAATAGAAATGAAAGCTTTAGCATAAGTTCTGCCGGGAAGACTCAATTGTTACGTCACTTATTATCTTCTCGTCTATCCAATCACGTTCTAATACTAGAAGAATAAAAGACCCATACTTACACTTATCTGAGTTCGCAGATGCTGACGCTTTCACTCACCACCATCCACCCCGCCACCACCAAGATGGGTTCTTCCGTCCATCCTCCCTATCACCGCAGGATGGCCCCTTCCCCTTCAACCTCCCCACCGCCACCAGGACGGTCCCTTCCGATACCTCACAGGGGGTCGGCTGCGCCCCCGCCTTCATCTTCAGGCAGGAAATGCTGAATCCATACCCGTTACGGTCGGGGCCTACGCCAAATAACTTTATTGCATATATTGCTGGGCTGTTAATAAATGCATAATTGTTAAGTATCTATTCTCTCAAGTCTTTCTGGTAGAACTGTATTATACAATTCCGAACATAGCCATAGAGAGTGAGAGAGATGGAGATTGAGTGAGAAAAGGGTTTAGATTGAAAGACAAAAGATTCACCTCAGCCATCTGCAGTGAACCTGATGGGGCAGGTGTTCAGGTGTCAAACAGAGGCAGGTGGAAACCAGCTGAGACTTTGTTCATGACTGCCTACTTTTGACTGCTTCCGTTAAGTTGCTCCCTGGTTTTCATGGTGCATTCAAGGACAGTGAACATTTTAGTGTACTGGAAGGATTTTTTGATTGAGACAACCCTTAAAGGGGTAGTTCACTCAAAAATTTAAATTCTGTCATTACACACCCTCATGTCGTTCCAAACCTGTATGACTTTAGTTCATCTTCGGAACACAAATTAAGATTTTTTTATGAAATCTGAGAGCTTTCTGTCCCTCCATTGACAGCTATGCAACTACCACTTTGACACTTCAAAAAGTTCATAAAGAGATTGTGTCACAGGTCGGGGGGGCCAAAACCAGGCTGCACCCTCCCCTGAAACCCAGGACCACCCCGAGGAGCGTACCAGAAGGAACCAGACCGACAAAGGGATAAAAGTTGAACAAGTTTTATTAAGTAAAATCAGTCTAAAAGGAAAGTCTCAAGAGTTTCTTCTGTGTTCCCCCACCAGGACGGGACCGGGCCCTGGACACCCAGGAAGGCGTGGAGTACTCTTCGGGCCGCACGGGCCGTTACGCAAGATGAGGAGCCGACCAGCGGTCCTCCTAGGTGGGTGCGTATTCCGGTGAGTAACACTTTCCCCAGGTTCCGGTAGAACTGGATTCTGTCGAGGGGCCAGAGGGACGTAGCACTGTGCGGACGGGCTGTTGGACCGGGCGGGACTTTCTACCAGGAAGGTAGGTATACTCCAAGCAGGTAGGAGGGGCTTACGACTGAGAGGGAGGCTTCGGTGGACCCGATGAAAGATGCTGCTAACGTCCCCTTTTTCCTCCGTAGGCGTCCCAGGAAGTCTCAGCAGAGAGATCAGTTGTCTATAGGACAAAGAGAATGATCAGGACAGGTACGTACTCTTTGTTCGTTGGTGGGGGTTTACGACTGAGAGGGAGGCTTCGGTGGACCCGATGAAAGATGCTGCTAACGTCCCCTTTTTCCTCCGCAGGCGTCACAGGAAGTCTCAGCAGAGAGATCAGTTGTCTATAGGACAAAGAGAATGATCAAGACAGGTGCGTACTCTTTGTTCGTTGGTGGGGGCTTACTGCTGAGAGGGAGGCTCCGGTGGAACCGATGACAGAATGCTGCTAACGTCCCCTTTTTCCTCCACAGGCGTCACAGGAAGTCTCAGCAGAGGGATCAGTTGTCTATAGGACAAAGAAATGATCAAGACAGGTACGTACTCTTTAGTCGTTGATGGGAGCTTACGGCTGAGAGGGAGGCTTCGGTGGAACCGATGAAAGATGCTGCTAATGTCCTCTTCTTCCTCCACAGGCGTTACAGGAAGTCTCAGCAGAGGGATCCGTCCTCTGTACAACAGGGTGATTCAACACAACATGCACAACTCTCCAAGTTATAACAATAAATCTTCTCACTGGGCTCCGGGTTGTTAATTTAAGACAGTGGTAGGCTTTCGGAATGGTGAGTGTACGGCGAATTAAGGTAATGAACTTTCAATACACTCTATCACCCCACTTCAAGCAATTGTCGTGTAAACTCTCCACTTCAGGCACTGCATAACCACACTTGGTGCATTAAGACCAACACTCACCCCACGATCGCCCACTCCAATGTCGAGCTGGATCAGATCTCACCCAGTGGCGAGGTGGTCAGGATACTCCGTCACTAGCACGGGGAATCAGCACTTCCTCGCCCACACACAGAAGAGTCACGCAATACACACTCTCTCAAGCGGCGCGACACTCGTGCTTAGTTCGCTTTACAATTATGTTCAATCTCGGTGCAGGGCATGTATGCAAACAATATTCAGATCTTAGTACTTATCGGTCCTCCAAGGATAAAGCGCGGCTTGATCTTCACTGATTCTCTCGCAACAAAATCTCATTCCTTCTCCCACATCTCCATTCAGGGCTACTTAATCGTGACTAGATCCATTCCACAGCCGAACAGCCATCCCCACAATAATCCTCAGTTACCTTCACACATCAGCCCAGTAGCAAGGGAAAATCCACTTCTCTCGAGGAACACGTCCAAAGGAAAACACATCCGAAGAAGACAAACATCCGAGGGGTAGAACAGCACCCGAAGAAGAACAACATCCGAGGGAAGAACGCACAGGAGGAATCCACCACACTCCAGGGGAAGAACACACAGGAAGAATCGACAACACTCCCATGGCCTCCGTACTTCCCTTTTTATAGGGTTGCCCCGCCTCCATAATCCTCTCGCAGATCGCCACATCAAACTCTCCGCACCAGATGTCAATCGGTCATTAGTGTTGTTTATTGTGACATACCGCGCAACCCGGAAGTGGGCCGGTGTTACAGCCGGTGTTACGGAATTGTGTTCCGGGCGGAACACAATTCCAGCGGGAACTCAGTTCCGCTTCCTTTCGTCACCTCGTGACAATTGTAAAACTAATTCATATGAATTGAGCAGTTTAGTCCAAATTTTCTGGAAACACAATCACTTTATATGATGAAAATAATGAATTTAGTATTTTATTCCCATAGTAACTCTTTCTCTGCCATTTACGGACATTACCACACAGTCAACACTTCACCGCCACTGATGGAAATTTCCGGCTTTCTGTGTTTTCACTGTTGTACTGAATCTCCTGATCAAAACAGAGACGAAAAAGAAGCAGAAACAAAGGCAAACAGCAAATAAATCAAAACTGCCTATTGTTACTGAATTAAATGTCGAGTTATAGGACTGTGAAGCTTTGGGGATGTTGATGGACTCGATCTACTCCATATATGTTTTGATTATTATTTGATTTAACTTTTTTTAGTTTAAAAGCAGAGGGTCTGTTCTTTCGACATATTGCATGTTCAGATATTCATACAACAACATTTTCTGGAAGCCAAGAAACTTTTGTGAAAATTATAAAAAATTATGGGAGTGACTGGCAACTTTTTTAAAAAACACTGGCGGGGAAAGAGTTAACATTGATCAATGAACATAAACATAAGCTCAACCAAACCTGTTTTACATGTGAGAACAAAACTTTTTGTGTTGCGGTGAAGTGTTGACTGTGTGGTAATAAACACACAAGAATGAACCTCATTGGTTCTTGTGGAAGATCAAACGTGCTGCGTAACACAAGAATGAACCTCATTGGTTCTTGTGGAAGCTCAAGCGTTCTGCGTTACACAAGAATGAACCTCATTGGTTCTTGTGGAAGATCAAACGTGCTGCGTTACACAAGAATGAACCTCATTGGTTCTTGTGGAAGATCAAACGTGCTGCGTTACATGAGAATGAACCTCATTGGTTCTTGTGGAAGATCAAACGTGCTGCGTTACACAAGAATGAACCTCATTGGTTCTTGTGAAAGATCAAACGTGTTGCGTTACACGAGAATGAACCTCATTGGTTCTTGTGGAAGATCAAACGTGCTGCGTTACACAAGAATGAACCGCATTGGTTCTTGTGGAAGATCAAACGTGATGCGTAACACAAGAATGAACCTCATTGGTTCTTGTGAAAGATCAAACGTGCTGCGTTACACGAGAATGAACCTCATTGGTTCTTGTGGAAGATCAAACGTGCTGCGTTACACAAGAATGGACCTCATTGGTTCTTGTGAAAGATCAAACGTGCTGCGTTACACGAGAATGGACCTCATTGGTTCTTATGAAAGATCAAACGTGCTGCGTAACACGAGAATTAACCTCACTGGTTCTCGCACGTCAAACGAACATGCTTGAGCTTCCGTTTATCACAACTGATGTGTGGGTTGATAAATGTTTATATGTGAATAAAAGCCTAAATTCAATCTGTTCATCATATGAAGTGATTGTGTCTCTTCAGAAAATTTGGACTAAACTGCTCAAATCATATGGATTAGTTTTACAATCTCTTGAACGTACTGAAGTGTCAAAGTGGTTTGTTGCGTCTATAGAGTCTATAGAGGGACATAAATCTCTCAGATTTCATCAAAAAGATCTTCATTTGTGTTCCAAAAATGAACGAAAGTCGTACGGTTTTGGAACGACATGAGGGTGAGTAAATTATAACAGAATTATTACAGAACTTTGGTTGAACTATCCCTTTAAAATGGCAGAGTCTCTGACTCCATAACTAACTAGGGAGCTGATTGAGATGTAGGCTTCCCTAGATCATTATGATTAAATAAAAAAAGAGCACATAATAAGGATGTTAGTTAGGTTGATAAACAGCAGTTTTGAGCTAAATATTTCACTACAAAAACGGCATTCCAGGAACATGATTCAAATTAATAGACAAATAATTTGGATTAATTCAAATGAATCGTTTAACCTCAATGAAATGACTTCCAAACTCCTTTGAAAAAAGAGATGCTCAACTAGAGTGCATTCAGCTGTGTGTAACATGAAACAGCCATGTCAAATTATTTGTGAAAAAGATCTTGTAAAAAAGAGCTTGTAGCTTCAGTCACGCAACTGAAACATGTAGTAATTTAATGCTTAAACTTTTAGTTAGTTTAGTTCTGACACACTGTTTTGTCACTGCACAGCATGTGTTCATTCAGGACTGTTGCTGCTTGACATGAGTAACTTTGGGGCAGAGTTTCATTTCATTTCAATTTAGGCAATTAAAGGAAAGGTCAGGTGGAGAAACAGATGGTTTGCTTACAGCACCGTACCCAGCCCAAAGACACAAAAATACAGTTGACATTTATCCACAGTCTCCAGTGGACCCCGTTAAGTGTGTCAGGCAACGAGAGAGAAATTAGACGACTGTTAAAAAGCTACACTTGCAAACGTGTCTTATACTGTGCCGCCGTGTTAGATGTCTATCATGTTCGCTCAAGGAGGAAACCGTGAGATTCAAAGTAATCATTTTTCACAGGGTTGGCAGAAATGACTTCGGGTTAACGAGAATACGGTTGGGAGAAAAAGCAACAGATCATGAAAAAGCTTTTTTTTAAGTAAGGAAAGAAAATTAGAAAATTACGATTATGCAAATGCCAAATTTAAATTTCAAATCTAAATGTTAAGGCAGAGTTCCTGCAGTAAGGGCAGCAGGTAATGATGCCATTGGCAGGAGAAAGTGTGAGCCACAGAGGGGGTGGAAAGGGGGGTGCTGGATTTAGAAGAGGCATAAATTTCTCCTCGTTAGGCGATGGATAATTAAAACAAAAGGGAAGCTGCTCAGAGGCAGAGGCAGGACAGAAAGGCTCCCCCGAGGCGGGGAGGACGGAGTGTGTCTTAGCGTAGGCTAGACAGCGAGCAGAATGTTGTCTCCGCAGAGCAGCAGGAAAAAGACATAGAGCTGTTAGTCAGAATGCTGCCTGAGGGCTCGCGGCTGTTCTTTTTTCCCTCCCGCCTTTCCTCTCTCTCTCTCTCTCCCTCTCTCCATCCTTCCTTTTCTCTGTTTCACCATTTCACCTGCATGCTCTCGTTTCCCTTGCTTGTGCGTAGCTTTATATAGCTGGTCCTGATGAGCTAATTTAGCACAGTGAGGAGATGGGATAATTCTTTTCCTGTGAACAGGTACTTTGTGTGCCTCGGCATCCAGGGGCTCTGAATATGCAGTGGGAGTTGTGCCACCTCCTCTCTCCATGGTAACCCCAGCCTGGTCCAGCCAGCCAGATGAGGACAGAGCCTGTGTGTGGGTCCCTGGCTTTCATCCATTCATTTTAGCACCGCAGTGAATACATCCTCTTTTAAAGTAATGCGTATTACGTGCCTGAAAGATCTGATGCGTGTGAAAATAGCCAGTTATTTATATAGCTCTGTACAATACAGATTGTTTCCAAACTGCTTTACAGTGAACGCTTGATTCTGATTGGTCGGTGACAACATTCCGAGGAGACTTATTGCCCAATAATGACCATCGTCAATAGCAATTAGATTTATTCATTTAGCAGACGCTTTTATCCAAAGCGACTTACAAATGAGAATAGAAGCAGTTAAACTATAGGACAACAATATTGCTATGATCCCTCTCATTTCAATCTAACGCAGTACATGTATATATTTTTTTGCCTTATTTTTTTTTATAGAATAGAAGAGAAAGTGTTAGTATTACTGGATAAAGTGCTGCATAATGACCACTCATGCAATACTGCATAATGACCACTCATCCGGGTATTTGAGACTGGTATTCTCGTACCACACTGGATGGTGTCTCTCTTGTTTTAGATGTAACTGGTGTGCCTCAGTTATCAACTGTATTTACAGTAAAATTAAGTCACATTTATTTATATATCACTTTATACAATACAGATTGTTTCAAACATCTTCACAGTAATAAACAGGAAAACAGTATGAATAAAAAAAAATTTCAGTCACTGCAAATAATTATTTTTTTTCCTCAGTATTTTTGTCTTGTTTTCTATTACAAATATCGCCAGCACTTTAGCTTTGGGTCCAATTCTCACTATTAACTAGTTGCTTATTAGCATGCATATTACTAGGATATTGGATGTGTATTACTTAAAAAGCATATATTATTGCCTTATTCTGCATGACCTTATTCTACATGTCAAGTCAAGTCATCTTCATTTATATAGTGCTATAATTATATTTATATAATTATATTTATACATCCCTAACCCAATTCCTAAACGTGATAACTAGATCTCTAACTATTAATAAGCAGTAATTAGGAGTTATTGAGGCAATAGTCATAGTTAATAGTGAGAATTGGACCCTTATCTAAAGTGTGGCCCAAATATCTAATCATTCTTAAACCAAGATACATTTACTCTACAAGAAAAGTCTCGTTTAAATCTTGTTTTCTTGAAAAACGGATTAGAATTAAACGCTTTTGAAGAAGTTAAAAGAAGAAAAAACACCTGCTAATGTGGAAAGAAAAATAAATTAATTTAAAAAGGAAAATCAATATTAATTTTCTTAGCCTGTTGCAGATATCTATTTTTAAGCAGGAACTCACTTAATTTTGATCATTTTTTCAAGAAATTTTGCTTCTTAAGTAAATGTATCTTGATTTAAGAATACTTATTTTCTACTGAAAAACGAGACAAAATACCAAGAAAATATATATATATATATATTTTTTTTGCAGTGAAAAGCACCTCTAAAAAGACAATGGTGTCATTATTCAGCTCAATTTAGTTAATAATAACAAGTGTCATTGTTCAACTATAAAACAGTTCTACGGAAGATAATAGTGTCATTACTCAAGTCAGTGCAGTGTTAAAATCGATAATATTTCGAAATAATACATGTATTTTAAAGCAATTGTAAGCATTGTAAATAATGTTAAAATGTGAGCATGGGAAATAACAGTAAAACCAGCTACAATACTTCTTTTTTTTTTTAAAGCACATCCCAACATTTCAGAACAGTTGTCTCAGTGAATTCCAGCTCTGAGTTGTGGGGGCTGAGGTAACATAGCCGCATGATTTCCAGAGCTTTCACCACAAAAACAGAGCCTGTCATATTCCTTCCATGTTTAGAAGTCATCAGGGAGACGGGTGGCCTCCAGGTTCACTGAAATATGGAAACTTCAGTTTTAAGTCACCGTAACCTGGACCGGACTGGATATAAACCAAGACAGTTAGGGCTGTAAAGAATATTTCTGTAATGTGTGGAGATTACTTTTATTATTGAGAAAAGCCATTTGGGAAGACATTTTATTAACCAACTGCCCCTTAATCCAGAAATGACCTTGCCAGTCCCTGAGACCAAAGAACCAGCTGCACTTCATATGTCACTCAACACCTTCTGGGCTAATTCAGCTCAGACCTAAATGCATGCACACTCATATACACAAACATGAGCATGGCCACTTTATGTCTGGAATCCAAATACCCCCTCTCAAATCATATGCACCATAAAATGTTATGGCTTACATTCAGATAGGAAGTACACAGCTGTCTAAAGTAGTGTGCTTGTCTATATAAAATTATGAGCTAAATATTATTTTAGAGGGAGGTGCAACTCTGTTAGGAGCATTACAAACTACACAATTAGCTAAAACAGTGCAAGCCAATGTGGAACATCAATATCTGTACAGTAGTTAGCTGAAAGACTGCTTGGTTCAGCTGAAGTAAGAAAATTATGTCTGTACATGCAGAATATAGTACTTAGTCATCATAAAACAGGATTCTCAAACCATTTTACATAAATAATGTGATGTATTTCAGAGTTAAAAAGGTCATTCTCTGTGAAGAAAAATGGTAGCTCGTCAATAAGTTAATGCATTTAGTATTCTAGGTTCTAGTTAATTTATAAATATACTATTTCATTGTTCATTGATGCTTTTAAAATGTTTAAATGTAAAAAAATTAACATTAACCTATTACAATTTTTTTTGGTAAGAATTGGTACTTCATGTTTGTGAATGTATTAACTAAAAACTTAAGATGGTCTTGATTTTATCTATATGGACGTGATCATCAAAGAAGCAAGTTATTACAGTTTAATGAAAGATTACAAAGAACAACATGTTTTTTCTTCTTGTCTGTGGAGTAACCATCCTTCGGATGAGATGTTAAACCGAGGTCCTGACTCTCTGTGGTCACAAAAAAATCCCAGGTGTAACCCCGGCATCCTGGCCAAATTTGCCCAGTGGCCTCTATCCATCATGGTCTCCTAATCATCCCCATAGATATACTAATTGGCTTCGTCACTCTGTCTCCTCTTCAGTAACTTTCACTTTGAGTGCCGTGAAAAGTGCTAAATGTAATGAATTATTATTATTAATGCGCACCGCTGAATCTTGCAAGAAAAAGACTATTAATTTGTATGTATTATGAAAGTACAAAACGCACTACAATGGTTCAAGTCTTAACTCTCAGGTAGGTCCTTCAGGGTGTCGTGGAGGGGTGAGGTGTCTAAGACCAAACATCTAGCTACTGGGGTGCCTCAGGGCTCCGTGCTTGGACCACTTCTCTTCTCCATCTAAATGACATCACTAGGATCTGTGATTCAAAAACATGGCTTTTCCAATAACTTCTACGCTGATGACGGTTGCTGCTCGCATCTTAGCCAGCTGACAGACATTTCTGGCTGGATGAAGGACCACCACCTTCAACTAAACCTTGGAAAGACAGAGTTGCTTGTGGTCCCAGCCATTCAACACTATACCCCAATTTCTCCATTTAGCTAGGTTCGTCATCCATAACTCCATCAAGGTCAGGCAGGAAACTTGGAGTTGTGATAGATGATCAATCGAACTTTACAGAACTGCCCGGTCCTCCAGATTTGACATATACAACTTTAGGAGGATCAGGCCCTTCCTATCAGAGCATGCTACAGCTCCTTGTCAAAGCACTTGTTCTATCTAGACTAGACCATTGTAATGCTCTCCTAGCAGGTCTTCCAGCTTGCACTATCAAACCTCTGCAACTGATCCAAAATGCTGCAGAGTGGGCTTTAATGAGCCGAAGAGAGCACACGTCACTCCTCTCCTCACAAAATTGCACTGGTTGCCGCCCGCATCAAATTCAAGTCACTGACTTTTGCCTACAGAACAACCACTGGCTCTGCTCCCTAATACCTACTGTAAACTCATTACTTCAGACGTACGTGCCATCCAGAAACTTGCGCTCTGCAAGTGAACGCCGTCTTGTGGTGCCATCTCAAAGAGGCACAACATTTCTTTCTTTGACCTTTTTATGGTCTTTTCCCTGCTGGTGGAATAACATGCCCAACTCAACCAGAGCTGCTGAGTCCGTAGCTACTTGCAAGAAACGGCTGAAGTCGCATCTTTTTCGGCAACACTTGATCCATTCATTCTAAAACTATCTTCGATTCTGTATCTGTAAAAAAAAATAAAAAAAAAAATATATATATATATATATATATATATATATAAAGTACACAAGTACTGCGTTAGATTAAACTCTAGGGAAGGGTCATAGCACTTGCATATTGTTGTCCCATTGTTAGTTTAACTGCTTCTATTGTTGCTTTGGATAAAAGCGTCTGCTAAATGAATAATGCAAAAACTATCCATTTACATTGACTCTATAAGAAAGCTAAGCTATTTTTGCTTTTGATCAAGTTGTGTGATGTTCAAATACAGATAGTAGACCTCATTCTCACTCCTAGGTCAAAGCTTGACGTAACCACTCTTAGCCATGCACTGAAGTCTCAGCTGTTATTATGCATCTTGAACTCTGGATGGACAAATCGTGTCCTCCACAATCCATTTTTATTCTTCCTCACTGAACGAGATACACCATCTATCACAGAGGGATCACAGGCTTTGTGTGATGTCCTTATTTCATGGTCGTGCTCTCAAATTTCCCATCATGCCCTCCATCTGGCCTGCTCCCCCAGCAGGTGCCATGGGCAGGCAGATGTGTTTATTCCGCCACCAATTCAGGCAGAGGAGGAGTAAGCAGGAGGAGTAAAAGTTTTTAACATCGACGCATGTGAAAGGGTGGTTATTCTGGTATATCTTTTAATATGTAACTTCTCCCACATCGTGCCGAAATTCTTATATTCTAGATTTCTGGTTCTAATTATTCGATTTACCTTTTAGATAAGCAGCTCAGATTGTATCGGTTTCTGTGATAAAGGAAATATTAAGTCCATATTCATGAGGTTGAGTAGGCGGGTCTAAATATAGACCACGTTCCCACTCTTACCTCAGCATCTTCTTGCTTTAGTGTGTAAGCAAAGGGAAGTTCTGTTAGCCAGAGCAGATTTATCCATCATTAAACGACACCGAATAACTGGCATTATCCATTCATTAGAGGCACTAATCACAGAGAATAATTAAGCAGATAATGACACTTTGCAATCTGCAAAATGAAAACGGCCTCTTATCTTTGAAACCAGGAAGCGTTTTAATGAAACTATGCATTCATTTTATATCAAACCTGGATTGTAGTATACACAAATGCTACATCAATGTCTAGATGCATTACCTTGATATCAGTTATAATGACTAGTCTTCAAAACAACACGCCTTTGCCCCATGCCTTTAACAACATTTTTACCTTACCTTTGTTCCATAATATGCAAGCCCCATTGATTTCCATAGTATTTAAAACATTTTTATGGAAGTCAGTGGGGTCCATCATGTGTTTGGTTATACCGACAGAAGAAAGAAGAAAGAAATGCATACAGGTTTGGAACAACTTGAGGGTGAGTAAATGATGACAGAATTTACATTTTTGAGTGAACTATCCCTTTAAGTATATATTTTACACTCATTTGGCTTTACACATACAAAACTCATGCAAGACAGATAGATCAGTTCATGTCAACATAAAGGGTTAACCGTAGGGCTGTCAATTTAACACATTTAGTACAATTCACTATATATACATATTCAATATTTTATTATATATAATTATAATAAATATCTATAAAATAATATGTATATATTTATTATATATAAATGTTGAAAATGTTAATGTGTTTACTATTGTCCCTGACCTGTGTAAATTCCATAATAAGAGACTTTTCAAGTCATTCAAGCTTGAAGTATCACTCAAGTTGTTACAAATACATGGACAGTCTCAGCTGGTGCTACAGGTAAAAGGTAAAAAGTGAAAAGCATTCACGAAGGATGCATTCTTGCAATCAGCATAGCATAGAGGAATGGAAAAGAAGGCAGGGGTCTCGTTCAACTTTTAAAAGCTGAACTATTCCTAACTTCTAAAGGCATTTTAGCTCATAGTGCAAGATGCTTAAAATCAGTGTGAGGCAAATCAGCATCTATGTGCATGTGTACATAGACCAACAATTTGAAAGTAGATGTAGAACACATCCTTTGTGAATGGCAAAATCTACCTCAGACAGTTTGACAAACTCAAGTGTAAAATGGATTGCTGTGGAGTGGACTAAAGACCATGATAGGACTGAAATGGAAATACACAATATTTTGACAACTAAAGCTACTTTTTGTAATTGTCTATTCAATGCTAGGGATGGGCATATCAATACTACTGTATCAATATTTATTTTATAGATATCACACGCTATTTATTTGGTATCGATTCCTTTAAAAAAAAAAATTATAATAACATTATATTAATACAAAACGTCAGTTTCTGCATCACTTTCAAAAGTTTTCAGTACTTTTTTAATGTTTGTGCCAAAACACCTCTGACTTATTTAGCTGGCCTGTGTCACATGACTATGCGAAGCAAGCTTACAGTCATGCAGTCCGCTCACTTCCACTGTAAAATGCAGACGAATGGCAGAAAGCAGATGTGGCAGGGAGGGCGTTTTTGTTTTGTTTTAATCATTGATATTGATGGCCAGTCTATCCAATCATCGGTGCTCCTGGGCTTTAAAACCGCAGCGCAGTTACCGCTCGTCAGGCGTCATGTTTTGAATCACTGCGTCATTAACGCGCTTTCGCCACTGCTTCCTGGAAACCGGATGCGAGCACCCGAGCCGGTAAGGGGAATGCGCTGCTAGTTGTTTTTAGCTCCTGAATTGTATTCAGTTATGTGAAATGCGTTCTTTTAATGTACCTTAGAGACACCGCTTCGCTTTGAAGAGTGTGCTGCTGTCCCCCGCTGCACAAGCTCGTTAGGATTGTTATTGTTTGCGTGTACTGGATGCGCGTACGAGATCTGGATGCTGGAGAAGGTAGGGAGAGTTTGCTAATCGTGCGCTGTTGCATGACATGCGTGCCTTTGAAGTGCTAGTCGTATTTAAGAATATGTCCTAATCTTTACCCTTTCTCAGTTGTGAGAACGTGAGTTCCCTTCTAGAGAAAGCTACGTTTCTGTTTCCTCGACGATCGGTATGTATTAGTTTTACGTGCGTATTAATTTGGAGAATTATCTAGCAGGAGGTAACAATCTTATGTTGTTTCTAGGTCCATAAAGGGCTATAACTCATTCCAGACGGGGTACTTCGTGTTCATTTACGGCCGCAGTGCTGTCCTGTTTCAATTCGGCTGCAACTGTTATTGTTAACTGATCCAACTGCAAGTTGGGGCTTTAGTTGATTTCTTTTTGTTTCGCTTTGACTTTAGGTAGTTTTCATTTTTCTTTGAGTTGAGATTGACTACAGAGATTGGTGCTAACATCTGACCTGCCATCTTTGTTCCTCTCTCATTCTAATATATTTTGGTTCTTTCTATTTTGTTTTTTATTTGTATTTGATTTTGCTTTAAAGTTGAACTCTTTATTTTCCTATTATTTTCTGAAATAATAGTTCATTTCTTTAACTCATTCCAAATTGTTGGACTGGTTTGTTTAACCATTTTGCTGGAAGTTGTGTTTTTCCTTTATTGATTTCTATATGTTTTGCTGCCATTGACATCTGGTTATTTTTGCCCAACTGTTTACTTCAATTTATTAATTATAGTGTTTTGGTTACTTTGATTTTGAGCATTTATAATCCTTCCAATTAGTAAAGTGCCTCTCTTTATTTTATTTCTGTATTTGATGTATATTCTTTGTGTGTGTGTTGGCAGGGCCTGAGCACCAGGGGCAGAGGATTCTCCTTTGGGTGACGGTATCTTTCTCACCGTGTGCAGTGCTTGATATTAACACGGTGTGTGTGTGTGTGTGTGTGTGTGTGTGCGCGCACAGTGAAGTGCAGTGGTCCTGCGTCTGCGGGTGGCATGCTACGACTCCCTGCCTCGGTGCCTCTTGCCCCTGCCTCGACCAGGTTCTAAACCTTTAGGGGTTTATTGAATTTGAACGAAGTGCCTGATATCCTTTTTATTGTTCCCTTTTTAGAATTGTCAATAAAAGTTTTGTACCATGACCCATGTCTCTGACCTCATTAGGTGATACGAACCTGTGTGTGCCTTTTGTTGGGCTTATTCTAATTCTTTGGGTGAAATTCCCAGAGTGGCGTAGTCGGAGTGTGAATGATACAATCTTATTAATTATAATTCTTTAAGAAGCCCCCGTACACTGCCCTCGTGTCACACGCCACATCTTGGCGCAGTCGGCAGGGTTCACCATAATTTTGAGTCAGAGACATTGGTTTTTTTTGTGTGTGTTCTTTTTGTCTGTGTTTTGTGGGTTGTTTTTTTGAAACAGGACAGCAGTGCATTGTGCCGGAGTTGTTCCAATTGGTGTCTTCTTCCTTGCAGTGGTAAGTTTCTTCTTTAAAAAGAAAAAGTCAATTAACCTCAAAATGGAAGATGAATTACAAGAATTGAGAGATTTGGGTAGCCCAGTTGAGAGCTGACAACGTAAGGTTGCAGCAGGCACAGGCACCAGTTGGATTGCCTGGTCCTGATGCAGCCTTGCCCGGTACCTCTACTGCTCCGCCTGTGACGCCTCAACCACTTGGTACGGTTGCACGCTGAACGATTTGTTTTTGTGCCGCGAGATCGACGCTGCCCGAAATTCAATGGCAAATCGGGTTTGGAGGTTGACGAATGGGTTGAGGAGGCACAGGCGTGTATGAGGGTGCGCCATATGTCAAATGCAGATCAAGCTTTCTTCCTTTTTGACCACTTAGAGGGAGAGGCAAGAGAAGAGATAAGGTATCGTCCTGATCTAGAACGCGGAGACCCTGATAGGATTATTAAGGCGCTGCGTGATCTTTATGGGTGTTCCCGGTCTTATGTAGCGTTACAAGAGGCCTTCTTTTCCAGGAAGCAGCAGGAGGGTGAGACTCTGCTAGAATTTTCTCTTGCGCTTATGGGCCTTTTAGAAAAAGGTATAAGAATCGGGCGCCGCATGTCATGCAAAATGCAGAAAATTTGTTGCGGGACCAATTTGTAGAGCACGTCGCTGACAGCACCCTTAGGCGAGAGCTGAAGCAGTTGGTTCGCCGCCAGCCCACTGCTACCTTATTGGAGGTTCGCGGTGAAGCAATTAGGTGGGTACAGGAGGGGATGCCTGGGGGGTCAAGAGGGCGTAGTCAGTCGGTCCCACTAGCATATGGTATTCAATATGGGGTACATGGTGGGGCACCAGTTGAAACAGCTGGGTCGCCACAGCGGTCAGAGTTTGGTGAGCTGAGGAAATGTTACGACAGCAACAGCAGCAGTTGAATCACCTTACTCAAACCTTTGCCCGTCTCCATCCATCTAATACACGTAGTCGCTCCCCCTCGTTCTGGTCCAGTTATATGTAGGCGGTGTCAAAGACCGGGCCACTTTGCTCGTGAGTGTGATGGGCAACGTAATTTCCCAAATCCCTCCCAGCCGGAGGCAGGTCCCACTACAGCTGAGAATGGACGGCTACGTCCCTCCCGGCCATCGGAAAACTAGTTCCACCCGGTCGCAGAGTCACGCCTGGGTGGGGAAGTAATTGACTCAAGTAGGATAGGTGTACGCAGTTCAGTCCCCCATTTAATCTCCTCTTGTCCACATGTGGTTGCCCTTATGGGAGGTGTTTCAGTGTCCTGCTTGGTGGATACTGGTTCTATGGTAACAACAATCACTGAAAGTTGCTTTCGACAACATTTTGAACCATGGGGTCAGGATCGTCTTCAAAATTGTCAGTGGCTACAGCTCTCGAGCAGCCAATGGGCTTACTATCCCGTACATGGGATATTTGGAGCTAGATGTGGAGATTTGTGGCAGGCTTGTCGTTGGTTGTGGTGTACTGGTTGTTCGGGATCCTCCTGGAGGCATGAGTGTGGATGTCCCTGGGGTACTGGGGATGAACATTCTTGGCCGGTGTTATAAGGAGCTTTTTGGGCAGCATGGCACCTCCCTCTTCGGACTTACCTGTAGTTACACAATTACCAAGTGTGTCGAGTGCACTGCAATATTGCCAGCAAGTAAATGCTAGAGAGCGCTTAGATCAAGTAGGGTGTGTACGGGTGCGTGGACGCGGGGGTGTGTCGCGTACCAGGTGGCACTATTAAGCTAGTGGCGGCAACCTGTTCGGCCAATATTTTGGCAGTACCGTTTTATTTGAGCCCCCTGAGTCAGGCCTTCCAGCTGGGCTTTTAGCATCACCTGCTTTGGTAAGAGTAATTCAAGGGACTGTCTATGTGCCGGTAGTGAATGTCGGCACCGTGGATGTGATGCTTCGCCCTACCACGGTGGTGGGTAACCTTAGGGAGGTTTATGTAGTCAGTTTGCCAAGAGGAGTCGTTGAAATAAAGCCAGTAATTGCCACTGTTCAGTCCCATAGTGTGCAGGAGAGTCCCTTGTCCCAACAGATGGAGTCTATTGATTTATCGGTTTTGTCAGAATCAGAACAGGCTCAGGTTAGAGCTCTGGTGCAGAAATACGAAGCAGTATTTTCAGGTCATGAGAACGATCTAGGTTGTACTCGCCTCATTTCCCATGACATTCCTTTATTGGATAATGTCCCAGTGCGTCAACGATACAGACGGATACCCCCTTCTGAATACGAGGTGGTTAAAACCCATATTCACCAGTTGTTGGAGGCTGGAATAGTTCGTGAAAGTTGTAGCCCCTATGCATCGCCGATTGTGCTAGTCAAAAAGAAGGACGGTAGTCTGCGTATGTGCGTAGACTACCGTCACCTGAATGCCAAGACTAGGAGGGACGCACTTTCCTCTTCCTCGTATCGAGGAATCTTTGGATTCACTAGGGGGGGCTCGCTGGTTCTCTACACTGGATTTGGCCAGCGGTTATTTGCAGGTTCCTGTTTCAGAGCCGGATAAGTCTAAGACTGCGTTCTGTACGCCGTTTGGATTATTTGAATGGAACCGTATGCCTTTTGGACTGTGCAACGCTCCGAGTACGTTCCAGAGGTTAATGGAGAGACTATTTGGTGATCAGCGGTGTCAGTCCCTGCTTCTGTATCTTGACGATGTTGTTGTGTTTTCCTCCTCCGTTGCCCAGCATCTGGAGAGGTTGGAGATGGTCTTGAGCCGGTTGGAGAGGGAAGGACTCAAGGCAAAGCTGGAGAAATGTGCTTTCTTCAGGCCAGAAGTTAAGTACTTGGGGCATGTTATATCGGCGCAAGGGGTGGCAACAGATCCAGGTAAAATCGAGGCTGTTGCAAGGTGGCGTTGCCCTGAGACCGTTTCCGAGTTACGAACGTTTCTTGGCTTTGCGAGCTACTATAGGCGCTTTGTGGAGGGGTTTGCCAAATTGGCAGCCCCTCTGCATAAGTTAGTTGCTGAGGTGATGGGAGGTAAGTCAGGTAAGCGAAGGGGGGCAGAGTCTGATTTCTGTCTGGACCGAGCAGCTGTCAGACAGCATTCGAGGCCTTAAAAATAAGGTTAACATCCACCCCAGTACTGCTTACGCAGACTTTTCCAAACCCTTCATTCTAGAAGTAGACGCTAGTCATGGGGGGCTGGGGGCGGTTTTGTCCCAAGAATTTGAAGGGAAAACCCGACCCATAGCATATGCCAGTCGTAGCCTAAGGCCCACTGAGCGTAATATGACCAACTACAGCTCAATGAAATTAGAGTTTGTGGCGCTCAAGTGGGCCATGGTTGAAAAAATTCAGGGAATATCTTCTAGGGCACAAGTGTATTGTGTTCACGGATAATAATCCCTTAAGTCATCTAGCTACAGCGAAGCTCGGAGCTACAGAGCAACGTTGGGCTGCAGAGCTAGCCGCTTTTGATTTTGAGGTGAGATATAGGTCAGGAAGGAGCAATGGTAATGCAGACGCTCTCTCTCGCCAGAACCCGGTGGTTCGAGGTCAGCTTGGAGGTTTGGCTGCAGGTGTCGTAGTCCCTGAGTTGTTACAGCAGGCCATTGGCATAGGATGTGCAGCACAGGTAGATGTGAGGGCAGTGAGTGCGTTGCCAGGCTATTCTACTCATGACCTGCGATCTATGCAGGAGACTGATCCCGTTATCGGACCAGTAATAAAGTTCTGGGAGCAGGGCCGGCGGCCGGGGCCCGAGGAGCGGCATCAGTTGATTAAACCATGTTTGACTCTCCTCCAACAATGGAATCGATTAGTGACGAGGGAAGGAGTGTTGTATCGGAAAGTATTTCGTCCTGACGGAGGTGAAGAATGTTACCAATTAGTGTTGCCTGATGTTTTGAGGAAAGAGGTTTTGATGCAGCTCCACCAACAACATGGGCATCAAGGGGTGGAGCGCACCAGTGAGTTGATTCGGCAGCGGTGCTATTGGCCAAATATGTTGGCTGATATTACCTTTTGGTGTCAAGAATGTGAACGTTGTCAGCTCGCCAAAGATAATCGGCCAATAGCTCGGGCTTTTATGGGCCATTTACTAGCTTCGAGGCCTAATGAAGTCCTTGCGATTGACTTCACTGTGCTTGAACCCTCACATTCCGGACAGGAAACATATTGGTGATGACTGATGTGTTTAGTAAATTTTCTATGGCGGGTACCTACACGAGACCAAAGAGCTGAGACCGTAGCCCAAATTTTGGTTGAAGAGTGGTTTTACAAATTTGGTGTTCCGGGCAGAATTCATTCAGACCAGGGCCGGAACTTTGAGTCCGCTCTTATTCGGCAGCTTTGCGAGCTTTAATCAGGTAAGGAAATCTCGTACCACCCCCATACCACCCGGCCGGTAATGGGCAATGTGAGCGATTTAATCGCACTTTGTACAACTTGTTGCGAACCTTGCCGGGCTCTAGGAAGAGGGACTGGGTGTCTTGTTTGTCTCAAGTGATATTTTGTTATAATACCACTCCCAATCAAGTGACAGGAGAGTCTCCACACTACTTAATGTTTGGGCAAGAACCTCAGTTGCCGATCGACTTCTTGCTTGGTAGAGTGCCAGAACCGGCCGCCGGAAGCGTACACAGCTGGGTCATAGAACATCGTAGGCGGTTGCAAGTTGCCTTTGAGGGAGCACGTGAGCGCCTGAAAGCTGCGGCTCTGACCGTCGCAAGAGGCAGCCACGACCAACATGTTCGCGATCTACCTTTGTCAGAGGGTCAGTTGGTCTACCTACGAGATCATGCAGTGCGGGGTCGCCACAAGATCCAGGACTTGTGGAGTTCGGTGACATATCAGGTGATCCGGTCCCCTGAGGAGGGAGGGTGCTGTGTATGCCCATTGCGCCAGTTTCAGATTTGGGCAAGGTACGCCGAGTGCATCGTTCTCTGTTGAAGGCTTGTGTCCGGAAGGACGTTATGCCTGTCAATCAGCCTACAGGTGTTGTGGAAGCCCAAGATGACCCTCAAGAGTATGATGACGATTTTATGTTGTTGGTGCCAGAGACTCCTCAGATTGTTCAGGGTATGGGACCGTGGGGTGTTGGGCGCCCAGCACAGCTTGAGGTACAGGAAGAGCGATGGCCTATGGACCCACCTCCTGGTGGTGTGGCTTTGAGGGAGTCAGAGGAACGGGGTGTAGAACCTATAGTGGGAGAAAGTGAAACTCCTCCCAGTTCCCATAATGAGAGGGGGGTCTCCCCTCGGCGCTCGGGCCGAGCCGGAGCAGGTCAGCATTCGAATTTGCATCGTCTCCCCCGGGCTGTGGGAGAGGTAAGGAATCGAGTAACCGGTGCTCCTGGGATTGTAACCCATAGCATTTCAGCCTTGTTTAGACCTTGGAGTTAGTAAATTGGAGGGGTGTCTTGGTAATTGACATTAGTCCATCGTCGGGGCGCCGATGCAGAATGATGGGGTAGATGTGGCAGGGAGGGCGTTTTTGTTTTGTTTTAATCATTGATATTGATGGCCAGTCCTATCCAATCATCGGTGCTCCTGGGCTTTAAAACCGCAGCGCAGTTACCGCTCGTCAGGCGTCATGTTTTGAATCACTGCGTCATTAAC
>JARPMJ010005044.1:0-67557 GCA_033366665.1 Phoxinus dragarum
TGTTGTGGGGGGACTGGATGTCTTAGCTGGTATCTACAGAAACCCAGAGAAGCTCCTAAACTCCTGATTTATGGAGTGAATCAACTCCAGTCAGGAACTGCATCTAGATTCAGTGGCAGTGGATCTGGCAGTGATTTTACTCTGACCATCAGTGGAGTCCAGACTGAAGATACAGGAGATTATTACTGTCAGAGTTATCACAGTGGTAGTGTGTGTTCACACAGTGATAAAGAGTCGTACAGAAACCTCTGTCAGTCAGACGTCACAGTGACTGCACTGATACAGCTGAGAGAAACTGCAGCTGCTGATGGAGGATCACACACTACACAATATCAATGTTTAGCAAAGCTTCTAAAGACTTAAAAATGATTGATTCATTAAGTAAATATATGTATATATGTAGTAATTTATATGATCTGAAATAAGAGTTAGTGCTGATATTGATTATGACACTGGATGTTTTATTGTTAGTGTTTCGGATCACAGTATGAGAGCGATGTGGAGTGAAGCAGAAACTGCAGCTGTTGTTAATGTGTTTCTCACTCCAGGATTAATATAAGTGTGTCTTTCATCAGTGGTCGTGGAAATAATATGCATACTAACTAATCTGATTTTGTCTGAAAGGAAAGCTAGAAAGTTATTGCTTATAGAACTGTTATATAAAGTAATATCACATTCACAATCGCGCTGCTCTTCATGTCTATGGTAGTGTGATGCAGAGTCAGAGACGTTCAGATCCATTTGCAGTATGTTTATTAAGAATAGTCGAACAGGCAGTAATCAGAAAACGGCGTCGACAATGTCAAAGGAAATCCAAGATCATAAACGAGACCAGGCAGAGGTCAGGGCAGGCAGCAGACGAAGAAACGGGAATCAGTAATGTCACAGGTCAGAACACGGGGAATCAATAACAGAATAAACGCTTGGTAATGTTAGCCAGGGCAAAACCAGACTTCGCGATGTGTGAGAGTCAGAAGGCAGTTTATATACACAGGTTTCTTGTATACAAACAATACCGGATGCGCGCGCATCCAAGAGGCAAGACCGCTATATGTTATGCCGAGTTCTGTAAAAGAACATTGTAATTAACGTATATTTCGCATTGTTTGTAAATTCTTGTTGACTCAATAATAAACTGCAATTTCAGAGTTGAATCTGTTTGCTTGTGTTTCATTTGCATATTAATATAACATTATGTAAAAAGTTAGTTAGTTGACTAGTATGAAATTGTCCAACTAAGTTTGCGAATCATAAAAACATGACATACCCTATGCATTTAGGTTAGTTTACAGCACAACAGCTCCGCGTCATCTCTGCTTCTGCTAGATATAGCCGTAAAGACTGTTGCTTTCTGCCTCTTAGATGCGCGCGCATCTACGTGATGACGTTGCACAGAAACCCGTGTATAGAGACGAGAAGTGGGAACACCTGTGTAGGTGATTAGACCTAGGTACGTATGAAGGACTAAAAATGACAGAAGGACACATAAATAAATAAATAAATAAAAGTAGAAATATATAAATAAATACATACATAATAGAGAAAATAAATACATTTTGGTAATATAAATGGCTATTTCTGTATTTTTGCATGTATTTATTTATGCATTTCTATATGTATTTATTTATGTATTTATACATTTATTTATGTATTTATACATTTATTTATTTATATATTTAGTTATTTATACATTTATTTATTTCTGTATTTCCACATTTCTACATTGATTTATTTCTGTATTTCCACATTTCTACATTTATTTTTCCCTGCGCCTGTATGCTAATTGAGTGGGGGGTGCCAACATTAGTCTGAAGAAGGATTGGTTAGCTGGAGGCTGCATCGCTAACCAGACAGAAGCAAACGATCCATCTATCAGGCTACGTATTAATGCTGCGGTAACATGGCGGTCGGGTCAGGAACTTTCCCATTTTAGAGGTAACAGTACATGTCTCAGTCAGTTCCCTTTCGAGGGAACTCGCGATGCGTCAATGACGCTTTGGGAACGCTTCTGCGTGATTGCGTCTGAAGCACTTATGTCAACTAGTCCAATGGCGAGAGTGGGCGTCACGGGCGGGTGATGTGACGACCAGGAAAGGATAAAGGACATCCGGTTTTAGAACCGCGCTAGCTTTTGTGCCTCAGCAAAGCGCTCTGTGTCATACTGTCTGTCTTATTTATTGTTGTGTGTCTCAAGCATAGATATTATGGCGAACAAACAACCTTAGGTCGTGTGTTCCTTCCTGCCCTCTGTCTCTACGGGTGGGGATACACACGATGTATGTGTTGTTTGTTTGGAACGGAGCATGTTCTGTCAGCGCTCGAGGGTGCTGACGAGCATTGCGTGTTACTATCGTACTCGCTCCGTTCCCGCTTGTCACTCTTTGAGGAGGGTGTTCAGGCTCGCGTTCCTCGCAGTATCGGCCCCGTGTTGCCGAGGCAGCACGGAGGTTGGTATTGCGGGGTTCGCAAATGGATCTCGCGGAGGGGTTAGAGACGGGCGCCGCCTTTTCTCTGCCTTTACCCGGGGGATCCAGCGCTCTCTCTCTGGGATCGGAAGCCCGCGCCGCGGCTTCTTCCGCCCAGAGAGCCCGGTGTTTTAGCAGTCTATCTCTGAGGAGGTAGAGGTGCTGAGCATCGATGCATGTTCACAAGCACACTATATATATGGACAGGAGTATGGGGAGCAAACAGCTTTGGATCGCGTGTTCCTCCCTGCACTGCCTCATTACGAGTGGGGACACACGCGAGTCATGTGTTGTTTGTTTGGGAGTGGAGAATGCACGGTCAGCTCTAGTAAAAGGGGACTGACAGTGTTCATTCATAAATTCCCGACGTATAACATTTGCACTATCGAGAATTTAGCTCTGCTTCCGATGGCTTTCTTCTCGAGGGAAGAAAGTCATAAAGATTATTTGGCTCGGATCTCGCGTTTGCTGAGGCATCGCGTAGATTACGAGTCTGCAATAATAATGGTGGACTGGCTACGTTCATTCATGAACATTACCGACCTGTGTTCACTATCGGGATTTTCCCCATGGTACTGTTTATTTAAAAGACTGCAATACGAATCCAGTGGACCTTATGCAAATGCAATGCATTTATTAAAGAGATACAGTGTATTGCAAGCTATGAATTTATGATTATTTTATTGTATGTTGAAACTATTTTTATATATAAGCTATATATAAATATATATATATATATATATTCAGCCTTTCATCCAGACTATATTATCTTGTCTGGTTGATTTTTTCTGTTTGATTCTGAGGAATTAAATAAGTGGGCTGTATTTAAATATATATTCAGCCTTTCATCCAGACTATATTATCTTGTCTGGTTGATTTTGTGCTGTTTGATTCTGAGGAATTAAATAAGTGGGCTGCATTTAAATTTGCTTATCTGACTTTCATTAGTTAGATTCATGCATAAGTTCAGCATTTCATCCAGACCGTGTAACTTGTCTGGTTGATCTTTTACATTTAATTTTGAGGAATTATATGGTAAAATTATGTGCTGAGCATCGAGTTAAGGGAATTTAATATTCTCAATCTCCTGTGTGCAATGAGTTGGAGTTTATAACTTTGTAAATGGGGCTGCTGGGCGGAGCAGCACTAGCCATTAACAAACTCCTTGTACAGGCAGAGTGCCATTTCCTGTGCTCCCCCTCAGAAAGATTGGGGACCAGAATGGCATTCTCTACAGAAGCCATTAAAGCAGAAGATGGATCTGAGGACCGTTTTCTGTGAAAAAGGCTTCGGCCAAGGTCCTGATGCCACTGGTGTCAGACCTCTGAGGGCAACCCCGACCGGGGTGAAGCGGTGTACACCTCAGTATACGGTGCCCGCCCCACCTCGGTGCCCTCAGGAGGTCGTTCTGCCAACCCCGCCACCCTTGGTGCCTCGGGGCGCAGCGGTCTCCAGCGAGCACATGGCTCAGTGTCACCACGACACTGTGTCGAACTCGCACCCTCTGAGGGGGGTTCAAAAACAGTCAGTTCGGTCGTTTCCTGCCAGGATGCTTCAGGTCACCGAAGTGGCTGTTACAATAACACCAGAGGCCAGTCTCGAGGGACTGGTACCCTTAGTAGATTTTCTGACAGAGTGGAAGAATCTGCCGAATATATCTCCATGGGTCCTGCAGATAATAGAGAGAGGTTTCAGAATCTAGTTTCTTTCTCCTCCACCTCGTTACAACGGGGTGCTACTCGCGTTAGTACATCCATAGCAGGCTCTGGTAACGGAGCAAGAAGTAGAGTCTCTATTAGCGTATGGAGCTATAGAGGAGGTGTACTCGCCCGACAGAGAATCGGGGTTTTACAGCCGCTACTTTATTGTTCCGAAAAAGGATGGGGGGTTGCGTCCCTTTTTAGATCTTCGTCTGTTGTTTCGTGCAGTCATGAAACTCAAGTTCAAGATGCTCACACAAACAGATCGTGACTCAAATCAGATCCGAGGACTGGTTTGTCACGATAGATTTAAAAGGCGCTTCCTTCCATCCTTCCTCAACAAAGGAAGTTCCTGTGGTTTTCTTTGGGGGCAAAGAATACCATTATCGGGTGCTTCCATTCGGTCTAGCTATCACCTCGCATGTTCACGAAGTGCGTAGATGCAGCTCTGGCCCCGCCAGGCTGCAGGGCTACGCATTCTGAACTACATCGATGACTGGCTGATTCTGGCGGAATCAGAGCAGTTAGCGGTTCGGCATCGAGATGTCGTCCTCGCTCAGATGAAGAAATTGGGGTTGAGACTCAATGCCAAGAAGAGTGTGCTTTCTCCATTACAGAGAACCACTTTCCTTGGTGTGGTATGGGAATCAGTCACGATGCGAGCCACACTATCGCCCGTTCGTGTAGCTGCTATCCTCACAGCCACAAAAGAGTTGAAGCTAGGTCAGTCACGCACTGTGAAACAGTTCGAGAAACTGTTGGGCCTCATGGCAGCAGCGTCCAATGTGATACCCTTTGGCCTGCTGTACATGAGACCTTTGCAGTGGTGGCTCAGAACCAGAGGGTTCTCCCCGAGGGGAAACCCACTTCGTACGATCAAGATCACGCGGCGGTGTCTCCGCGCCTTGGTTATATGGAGGAAATACTGGTTCCTATCTCACTGAGCAGTCACGCATTATGAAACAGTTCGAGAAACTGTTGGGCCTCATGGCAGCAGCGTCCAATGTGATACCCTTTGGCCTGCTGTACATGAGACCTTTGCAGTGGTGGCTCAGAACCAGAGGGTTCTCCCCGAGGGGAAACCCACTTCGTACGATCAAGATCACGCGGCGGTTTCTCCGCGCCTTGGTTATATGGAGGAAATACTGGTTATTTTCCCAGGTTCCGGTGTTGGGAGCTCTTTGCCATCGAGTTGCTATCTCGACAGATGCTTCCCTCACCGACTGGGGAGCGGTAATGGGATGCCGCTCATCCCAGGGCCTGTGGAGGAGTCATCATCTTTTTTGGCACATAAATTGCCTGGAGATGATGGCAGTCTTCAATGCGTTGAGACTTTCCTCCCAGACCTGAGGGACCATCATGTGCTTGTCCGTACAGACAACACATCGGTGGTCTCTTACATAAATATGTAGGAGCAGTCATCCTGTTGAGGCAGGGGCTGAGGCCCGGGGAATGGAGGCTCCACACTGAGGTGGTGGAGCACATTTGGGGGGTTTATGACCAGCCACAAGTGGATCTCTTCGCGTCTCAGGATACGACGCATGGTCCACTTTGGTTTTCCCTCACACACCCAGCTCCCTTGGGGCTGGACGTTGTGGTATGGACATGGCCGAGGCTACGTCTGTACATCTTTCCCCGATTACTCTGCTCCCAGGAGTTCTGGACCCGGACCCGGTGTCTCTCCTCGACGGCTCTCCCTTGGAGAATCTAGTAAGGAGGGACCTTCGGTCTCAAGTGGATTGGGTGATCTTTCACCCAGCCCAGAGATTTGGATCCTGTGGGTTTGGCCTCTGAGGGGGCCCAACTCATTGACTTCTCTCAACTGAGGTTGTGGAGACCATTCTTCACTCCAGAGCTCCCTCCACGAGGAAACTTTATGTATTAAGTGATATCACTTCATTTTACGGGTCTTGGACAGTGGGGCCCAGTTTACTGCCCGATTGGTACAGTGCTGGAGTTACTGCTAGTTCGTTTTGCCGCAGGGTTATCCCCTTCCACACTGAAGGTGTACGTGGCGGCTTTAGTGCCTACCATGTCCCTTTTTGGTGGTATTTCCCTGAGGGGGGGGGAAACCTTTGGTTGTTTCCTCCGTGGTGCTTTTAGACCAGGACAGGAGTATGGCGGCTTATAAGCCTTATTATATATGTATATATCCCTGTAGGATGTGGTATGCGGCAGGCTGGTCCTCTCCGCTCACATTCGTAAGGTTTTGCTACTTCGACCTGGGCGCTTCCCCAGGTTTTCAAATGCTCTTGTCTTAGTTGTGCAGTATTCACACAGACAGGTTCTGTTTCGTATGGCGTGTTTGGTATTCTCGTTCCCAAAGCGTCATTGACGCATCGCGAGTTCCCTCGAAAGGGAACGTCTCAGGTTACGACTGTAACCCTAGTTCCCTGAGAAGGGAACGAGACGATGCGTCACTTTGCCATACTTCCTACATCCCTGTGATCGTTTTGCTTCGGCCCTTTCGAAGCTAGCGCGGTTCTAAACCGGATGTCCTTTATCCTTTCCTGGTCGTCACGTCACCCGCCCGTGACGCCCACTCTCGCCATTGGACTAGTTGACATAAGTGCTTCAGACGCAATCACGCAGAAGCGTTCCCAAAGCGTCATTGACGCATCGTCTCGTTCCCTTCTCAGGGAACTAGGGTTACAGTCGTAACCTGAGACGTTCAGTGAACTGTTGGAGTAACTAATATGCTACTCCATGATATTGGTTTATTTAGAGTTGGAGGGACTGTCAAGCATATCCGAAAGTGAGTAACTTTAATAACTTGGCGGAGGATTTCTTGAAGACTCTCTAGCACTGCTACCTCAACTTCGACATCCATTTCAGCACTGATCTGAACTAAATCCTCCATTACTCTGCACAAACGAAACTGGAGATAGTCATTGGACGCATTGTTCTCACAATCCTGCGCTAATGATCTTAAATCGTTAGCAATTGCTTGAACAAAAGTCTCCATCCAGGCTACATACTCAAGCAGCATTACCGAGTAGGCTTGCTTGTACCAGCGAAACAGGGCAGCGAAATCAAGGCAGTTGTAACACCTGTGTGATACTTTATCAGTTTATGGTAAGTAATAGGTATAAATGTTCCCTGAAGACTTCACCTAATCACTGACCTTCAGAAGATTTAAGTATCGCAGGAGGCAGGAAACACACAGATCTGATTTATAGGGAAATTTAGTTTATATATATATATATGTTTGTTGAGGAAAACAGTGAATTAACAATGTACAAAAACAAAATGAATATCAGGTTCAAATATCAATGATTTTACCCTTTGAAAATCTTTAAATTGAGGGAAAAAATTAAAGGAAAAAACAACAACTAAGAAACAAATCACATCACATTCCCTTTTAAAACACTGGTTTCTACTCTTATTTAACCAATATTATAATTGTGTTTTTATAACAACCTCTTTAAATCCCTGTTTAATTACTCCTAATGTTTTGTTTTTCTTTCCTTCCCTTTTAACTTGTAACAAGGAACTATTTTCCTATTTTTTCCCACAGGCTATTTCAAAGTTACTGAATGTTAGATCATTCAAATGTTCAGGTAAATACCTCAAATGAAAGAATCAACTGATTCAAATTTCATATATCAATGTCAGAACACATCACATGAACAGTAAATACAATTGAAATATCCGTCCACTGCGAATGAGCAATGGAAGTCTCTATGGAAACGGAAGGATCAAATAGAAAGCGTCTTTTTTTCTAAGCGCTCAGTCATTCAGTGAGCAACCGTTAAAGTGTTCTGTCTGCTCAGTTGTGAAATATAACGAAAAAACTCAAGGATGCGTGAAAGAAAACTCAAGGATGTATCCAACCAGTTTGTCCGATGTGAATCCACGAAATTTCAGTCCATTCCTCTCTTTGGGTGGCCCGCCATCTGTTTCTCTCCTCGACTACGCAGTTCAGCGTCAGCGATTCAGCAACACAGTCCGAAAAGCACACAACAAAAAACCCGGCCTGCACATAACCGGACAGCAAACTTAATTCACTCACATTAAATCATGACAACCTTGAAATGATTTTCAATTCGATATCGTTCACTTAACAGATCACAAGATCAGTTGTTAACATCATACAAGTGATATTACGAACATAGATCGTGCACAAAACAAAATACAATTTCAGTAGTCTATTAATCTATCTTCAAATAAAGAAAACATTATTCAATTTGAATATTGAACTCACCAATTCCTCTGTAAACAACTCAACTAATGTTGTTTCCTCCGTGTGACGCAGCTGATATAAACTGTGTGACGCAGCTGATATAAAGTTGATCTATTTAATCTCAAAGTCTAATTCTCATTACAAAACTCACTCAATCAGCAAATCTCGTTCAATATTATGTTCCTAAACAATTCGGATCTAGGTTTTTTAACCAATATTTCTTATATTCTTCTCTTTTCAGGGTTTCTCTGCGGAAAACCAATCTTTTTCCAAGTTCAACCAAATCTCCGTCTAACTTGTGGGCGGAGTTACCATCACTGAATCAACCTAATTGGTCAATCTACATCTGCAGTGCGATTTCATCATTTCCATTGGGCAAGTTTTTCTGCAGTATGCCATATATTCCATTTAATATAATTTTAATTTTTATATTATTGCGTTTCATAAAATCAAAACAATTTATTTGATCATCTAAAGGATTTTTTATTTTTTATTTAGTTTTTTCACTATGGCTGTTAAACTGGGTCCTATTTTGGCCCTGGGTTACACCCTCCCCCTTTTAACATGTGCAAGTCCCTTTGCACACCATCACTGATTTCAAGATTGGGGGCTCTCAGATGCTCAACATGAGTGACATCTTGAAATGACTCTACTAATGCCAGATTAAGACCTTGGAGAAGGGACTGGACAATTGTTACAAGAGGATTTCCCAATTCAGGGTAAGTCAGTATCTTTGGTTTTTCTCTTTGTCTTGAAGATCTCCTCACTTCATGCTCATGTTGTTCTGTTGCAGGTTCAACTACAGCTCCCTTATTCAGCTCTTGGCCACTTGAATTTCCCTCTTCCAAAGGTCCTCCTTCACTCCGAGTTAATGGAACTCCTGACTCTCTCCGCATATCCAAAGTGGGTGAACTATTTTGTTCATTGACTTTTCCTTCTACAGGTTGGACTTCAGGCCTCACAGGTAAATTATGTCTCACAGCAGGTTCAATTTCAGGTAAGTCATTTGCAACAACAGGATCCCCCATTTGCAGATCATCAACAGCTGTGGACTCCTCAGGTAAGTCATTTTCAGTTCTTTGATTTACCCGCAGATTGGTGTCAGATGTAGCTTCATTTACATTGTCAGACTGTTCCATGCAGGATTTGTTGGGTACACAAGGCTCGTCGACAGTGTCAAACATAGATCTTAAACAATAGACCATCTCCTCTTCATCAGAATCAGGGAACTCTGCTTCCCCTTCAGAAGTGTCACCCACTGTCCTTTTCCGTGCTTTACGCTTCAAAATTTTATTTGGAGTTACAAGATCATTCATTTCGGAAAGAAGGTTTCCACAAGGGAGCAACAGATCTCTATGTAATGTTTGAATGGATCCAGATTGGTTCTCAGGACGTACCTTAAAGACAGGTAGGTCACCACTTTGGCTCACCACTACATAAACTGCTCCCTCCCATTTGTCCGCAAGTTTGTTTTTTCCTCGTATGCGCACATTCTTTACTAGAACTCTGTCTCCCTCTTTCAATTGTGATGCTCTTATACGTTGACGTTGGTCATATCGGGTTTTATTTCGGTCTGCCATTTTCCTTGAATTCTCCATTGCTTTTCTTGAAACTTTCTTCCAGGTTAGATTTGAGGTTCTTCACGTATTGGGAGTGTGGCACTTCGTCTTTGTCCTTCAGAGGCAGCCCAAAGGCTAAATCAACCGGGAGTCTAGGTTGACGTCCGAACATTAGTTCGTAGGGGCTAAACCCAGTGGTTTCATTCCGGGTGCAATTGTATGCGTGAACTAGTGGTCTTACAAACTCCTTCCAACGGCTTTTGTCTTTTGTTTCCAGAGTTCCAAGCATGTTTAAAAGTGTCCTATTAAATCTCTCAACAGGATTTCCTCTGGGATGGTACGGAGTTGTCCTGATCTTTCGTATTCCAGCAACCTCACAAAGTTCCTTTATCAAGCGGGATTCAAAATCGGGTCCCTGGTCGCTGTGGGGGCGTTCAGGATATCCGTAATGACAAATCATGTGCTCCCACAGACATTTTGCAACTGTTTTAGCTTTTTGATTCGGTGTTGGAATAGCTAACGCATACTTGGTAAAATGATCTGTGATTACCAACACATCTTTTGTGTTACTACAATCAGATTCTAAGGTAAGAAAGTCCATGCATACTAACTCCAGGGGTTGTGTAGTTGTAATGTTCACAAGCGGAGCAGCCTTGCCAGGTAATACTTTCCTCCTTATGCATCTGCCACATGTCTTGATTTTATGCTCCACATCAGTAGCCATTTTGGGCCAGAAAAATCTGCTTCGAACCATGTCTAATGGGGTGGTGATGGCGCAATGGATAAGACACATGCCTTTGGTGTGAGAGACCCGGGTTCGAATCCACTGTGAGACACCAATGTGTCCCTGAGCAAGACACTTAACCCCTAGTTGCTCCAGAGGCGTGCAACCTCTGACATATATAGCAATTGTAAGTCGCTTTGGATAAAAGCGTCAGCTAAATGAATAAATGTAAATGTAAATGTCTAGAGTGCAATCAATACCCATATGACCAAGTTCATCATGCAGATTTTTGAGAACATCAGACTGAAGCTTTTCAGGTAAGACAAGTTGGTAAGCTGTCTTTTCACCTATTTGCCTCTTCCTATACAGAACATCATCATGAAATTCTAGACGTTCCCTCTCCCTAAGTAGGTATGGCAATCTGGGAAGTGCATTTCTTACTGTTGGGGATGGATTCTCTCCAGATTTGAATTGTTTGATGACCTCTCCGATACAAGGATCAGCCAATTGCAAGCTCTGGATTTCAAGGTTGGACAAATGTGGGATAAGTGGTAATCCTCCACAATGATCTTCATACGCATAAGTGTCCGGTACTGCAGCTGAATGTATGGCCAATGAATTGATAAAGGCAGCAGGTAAATCAGCATCACATGCAACCTGTTGAATAAGGCGACTATCACAAATGGCCTGTACTACTTCAGTGCCGATTTCTCCATCAGAGCTTGACAGGTGCTTCTCAGTAAACTGGAGAATACGATATTGCTCCTTCTGTGAGGTAGCATCATTCACGATCCCTCCATGCGGCCGTCGGGGCAACCCATCCGCGTCAATATTCTGCTTCCCAGACCGATATTGCAACTTAAAATCATAAGTTGATAGTGCAGCTAACCATCTATAACCTGTCGCATCAAGTCTGGCGGTGGTAAGGACATATGTTAGAGGGTTGCTATCTGTTACCACTGTAAATGGGCTGTCATAGAGGTAATCATGAAGTTTTTCGACAACTGCCCATTTAAGGGCAAGGAACTCGAGTTTATGAGCAGGGTACCTCGATTCGCTCTGTGAAAGTCCTCTGCTTGCATACGCAACCACTCGGAGTTGCCCATCTTGCTCCTGATATAGGGCCGCACCTAACCCGGTAGCACTTGCATCAGTGTGCAGAATGTAAGGCAGTCTTGGGTTTGCAAACGCCAATACGGGAGCTTGGGTAAGTTCCTTAATGATTAGATCAAATGCCTCCTGACAAGAAGTGGTCCACCTTCCACCGAAAGGATCTTTCGGATTGTGATATCTGGTATCATTCTTTAGCTTCAAGTTTTTTCGGATTGGTGGATACCCGGAAGTCAATTCATTGAGGGGTCTGATCTTCTTGGAAAAGTCCTTGACAAATCGACGATAGTACCCAATGAATCCAAGGAATGATCTTAATTCTTTCAAGTTTTTTGGGATTGGCCAGGTTTTTACAGCAGCTACCTTATCAGGATCCGTTTGGACCCCCTGATCAGAGACTATATGACCCAAATACTTTACGGAGGATTGTGCAAAACACACTTCTCTGGGGCTAGTTTTAGACCATAGTCCTTGAGCCTGTTAAGAACTCTCATCAACCTTTCCTCGTGCTCTTCTAAGTCCTTGGGAAAAACAATGATGTCATCAATGAATACAAGGACCTCTTTGAGATTTATGTCAGTCATGCATTTCTCCATTATCCGCTGAAAGTTGCTTGGAGCATTTGTCACTCCCTGTGGCATGCGGTTAAATTCATAAAATCCCAAAGGACACACAAAGGTAGTCTTGGCTTTGTCCTTCTCCTCAACTTCAATTTGGTAGTATCCAGACTTTAAATCGAGTACTGAGAACCACTTTGATCCAGTTAGAGCCATGAAGGTGTTTTGGTAACGCATATGCATCTCTTGTTGTCTGCTGGTTTAGCTTCCGGTAATCTATGCACAGGCGAATATCTTTTTTCTAACCACGACAATTGGCGAAGAGAAAGGAGACTCTGACTCTCGAATAACTCCGACATGGAGTAGCTCTTGAATATGTTTTTTAACAGCCTCCCTGTCTTCAGGATGTATCGGCCTAGGTCGATGTTTGAATGGAGTTTCATCTACCAAGTTGATTCGATGTTTAACCTTATCAGTACATCCAAAATCCAGAGAATGCATAGAAAAGACTTCAGGGATGCTCTCCAGCTTTTTGGTAATTCTGTCCCTCCACTCAGGTGAAACAGGTGAGTCATCAAAATTGAATTTAAGGTTTCCTGCTGAGATGGGTTCTGATACACTGTTGCAAGTTGATTTTGCTTTAGGAAGCACAGATTGGATGGCCTTTAGATCAGCTAGAATGCACCGGGGAGGAATTGTGACATCATGGGCTGTAGGATTGTCAGATCGTTGTTTGATGTCGTCTGTGTTGGTGTTCCGGTGTCCTGTTCCAGCCTTGTGTTCCTGTCTCCGCGTCTTCGTGTTGGATTCTACTGTCGTCTCACCGTCACCTCTTCACTGCACTTCATCACGGATCCTGACAATCGAAGTCCCTGCGGCACTGTTCACCATCTGCTTGTACTGTTCCCCGTTGTCGTAATAAATACACTGCTTGCACTTGCTTCCAGTTTCGTATCCAGTGATTATGACAGAACGATCTGACCAGGGAATGGAAGCAGCGGGCGTGTCTTCAGGATCATTGGAAGAGTTCATTCATCACAGTGTCCAAAGAATGGATTCACAGCAGAGAGAGATCGGCGACACGGGTCGCGCAGTACAAGCGTTGATGACGCAGGTGTCCGAGCTCACCCAGCAGATCCAACGCCTTCAGGTTCCCACTGCGCCGCCCACACCGATCGTTCCCCCCACACCTCCAGCGCGTCCTTCTCAGGCAGAGCCTCGCCTACCGGCACCAGAGTCCTATTCTGGTGAACCAGCCTTTTGCAGAGCATTCCTGACACGCTGTTCAATTCACTTCGCTCTTCAACCTCAGACCTTCAGCACCGAACAGGCCAGAGTGGCTTTTGTATTGACCTTGCTGACTGGGAAGGCGGCGCATTGCGGAACGGCGGTGTGGGAGAATCAGAACCCATGCTGTGCCTCGTTCCAGACCCTCGCCGCCGAGATGAGAAAGGTTTTCGACCGGGCGGTCTCTGGGAGAGAGGCCGCCAGAACATTGGCGGAGCTACGACAAGGAGAGAGGTCTGTCTCCGATTTCTCAATCAAGTTCCGGACCTTGACGGCGGAGTGCGGATGGAACGAGGAGGCGCAGTGGGACATGTTCCTGCATGGGTTGGCTGACCACATCCAGAAGGAGATTTATGCCCTGGATTTGCCGACCACATTGAACGGGCTCATTGACCTCGCGCTGCGGGTGGACGCTCGGTTGTCCAGGGTCGAGCGCCAGACTCCGTCTACCCGAACCCCCGGAGGAGTTGACGGTTGGAGGCCCAACGGGAGGGACGTGGTCAGCCCCGCATTCGATCCTGAACCTATGCAGGTGGGTCGAGCTCGGCTTTCCCGGGAGGAGAGGGAGAGGCGGAGGTCCCAGGGCCTTTGCCTGTATTGTGGAGGAGCAGGACATTATGCGTACAACTGCCCGGTAAAAGGCCAAGCCCGATAGTAAACTTGAGGCTACTATTGGTTGGGATCTCCGCCAGGAAGACCTCATCCACGACTGCATCTACCTCCACGCTCCTCCCGGTAAGACTAAGATGGTCAGTCCGCCTGTCAAGCACTTCTGGATTCTGGGGCTGAAGGTAATTTTATGGACCACACTTTTGCACAGAAGCTTCAGATTTCACTCAGACCTCTCACCCACAGGATCGCGGTTAATGCACTTAATGGACAAAGACTCCCCACTCCCCACCATTTCTCTTTCCACCGAGGACATAACTCTCATCACTTCTGGCAACCATTCAGAGACCATTTCATTCTACATCATGGATTCACCTCTTGCCCCCGTCGTCCTTGGACATCCCTGGCTCATCCAACATAACCCCTGTATAGACTGGCATCATAAGACTGTGCTGGAGTGGATAAGAGTCATAAGTCCTGTCCCGTGTCTGCCTGTCTGTCCCGGTTTCTGTTTTTCAGGAGGAAGTAGGGGATTTGTCTAACGTGCCCGCAGAGTATCTGGACCTGAAGGAGGTGTTCAGTAAGTCTCGTGCTGCTTCTCTCCCTCCGCATCGTCCCTATGACTGTACAATAGATTTACTGCCAGGTAAGTCTCCGCCTAAGGCCAAGTTATATTCACTTTCTATACCAGAGAGGGAGGCTATGGAGAAATATATTTCTGATTCTCTAGCAACCAAGTTCATTCGCCCTTCCTCTTCTCCAGCGGGGGCGGGATTCTTTTTTGTGGGGAAGAAGGACGGTTCTCTGCGACCTTGTATTGATTACCGAGGGTTGAACAACATCACGGTTAAGAATACTTATCCTTTGCCGTTGATGTCTTCAGCTTTCGAGAGGTTGCAGGGAGCGTCCGTCTTCACAAAATTGGATTTGCGTAACGCTTATCATTTGGTTCACATTAGGGAGGGAGATGAATGGAAAACTGCCTTTAACAGGGGGCACTTTGAATATTTGGTTATGCCGTTCGGGCTGTCCAACTCCCCGGCAGTTTTTCAAGGCACTGGTCAATGACGTGTTGCGAGATATGATCGATCAGTTCATATATGTCTACCTGGACGACATATTGATTTTTTCTTCTACTCTCCAGGAACATGTGCAACACGTCCGACGAGTGCTTCAGAGGTTGCTAGAGAATGGGCTTTTTGTCAAGGCGGAGAAATGCGATTTTCATGCACAGTCCGTTCCTTTTCTAAGGTACATCGTTCCGTCTGAAGGGGTGCGGATGGACCCTGAGAAGATCAAGGCTGTGGTAGATTGGCCAAGCCCGGATTCTCGCAAGGCCCTGCAGAGGTTCCTGGGGTTCGCCAATTTCTATTGGCGTTTTATTCACAATTTCAGCCAACTAGTCACACCTCTGACCGCCTTGACCTCCCCCAGAACTACGTTCAGGTGGTCGGACACAGCCGAGGCTGTGTTCACCAAACTGAAAGGCCGCTTTGTTTCAGCCCCCATCCTTGTCGCCCCTGATTCCTCACGTCAGTTCTGTCAATCGTACTAGCTTCTTAGTCAGGCAACGATTCTGGTGGCCACGTATGGCTCGCGACATTCACGATTTTGTTTTGGCTTGCTCGGTTTGTGCCACGGGTAAGACTTCCAATCGACCTCCAGATGGGTTACTTCAGCTGCTGTCGGTTCCTTCGAGACCCTGGTCCCATATCGCTCTAGATTTTATTACCGCCCTCCCACCCTCTCAGGGGAACACAGTCGTTTTGACTGTGGTGGACCGGTTCTCGAAGGCAGCCCATTTTGTTCCCTTACCCAAATTACCTTCAGCTAAGGATACAGCGGTAGCGGTCGTAGATCACGTCTTTCGGTTACATGGCCTCCCGATTGACGTGGTTTCCGACAGGGCACCCCAGTTCGTGTCCAAATTTTGGCGAGAGTTTTGTAGATTACTGGGGGCGACGGTTAGTCTGTCCTCAGGGTTTCATCCCCAGAGCAATGGTCAAACCGAGAGAGCCAACCAGGATTTGGAGAGAGTGTTGCGATGTTTGGTGTCCAAGAATCCTTCCTCATGGAGCCAACAACTTTCTATGGTGGAGTACGCCACGGGCCTATCTCCGCTTGAATGTAGTGTAGGTTACCAGCCACCTATTTTTCCCAGTCTGGAATCCGAGGTTGCGGTTCCCTCCGCTCACGCCTTCGTTCAGAGGTGTCACCGCACCTGGACTACAGCCCGTGAGACTCTACTCCAGGTGGGGGCGCGCACCAAGGCCAAGGCCGATCGCCACAGGTCAAAGCCTCCCGTATACGTCGTGGGTCAAAAAGTGTGGCTTTCAACTAAGAACATTCCTTTGCGCACCGTCTCTAATAAACTTGCACCCAAATTTATCGGCCCGTTTACTGTCACCAAGATCATTAGTCCGGTGGCAGTCCGCCTCAAGTTACCTCCTGCGTACAGGAGGGTTCATTCCGCCTTTCATTTATCTAAAATCAAGCCCGTATTTCATTCTCACATTAATCCGCCGGTCCCGGTTCCTCCCCCACCGCGACTCGTAGATGGGGAGACCACATATTCGGTTAACCGTATTCTGGACTCTAGGCGGAGGGGACGCGGATTTCAGTACTTGGTGGACTGGGAAGGTTACGGTCCGGAGGAGAGAAGTTGGGTACCTGCTAGAGCAGGGGTACTCAATTAGAAACCTAAAAGGTCCACTTACCAAATTTTCCTTACGTCCAGGGTCCGGAACAGTGATGGATCAAAATCCAAAAACAGAACTCAAACAAAAAAGGTGGTAAATGCCCCAAAACGTTCAAACTATGTACAAAAGGTGATGTGGTCTGGCCTTATTAGTGTGAAAGTGACACCTTTTTTGTGCCACCAGTTCTTTAAACTTGGGCATAAAAGGTGTGAGGGCCAGGCGGAGGCACTGATGTAAGTGTTCATTACTGAGGGTGCTTCTGTATTTGTTTTTCACCATATTCATGGTTGAAAAGGCAGACTCACAACAGTATGTTGAGGGAAACATGGTGAGAATTTGAAGGGCCATCTTCTGCAAGGAAGGAACACCTGCTGCAGTGACCATCTTAGTCCAGAAGGTGGTAGGGTCACAGAGAGACTCCTGCAGTGCAATGCAATCGCTATTTCATTCATGCATTCCTTCACAATCTCTGAGTCAGAGAATGGTTTCTTGTGCTTTCCTAAGACCCATGCCACTCTTAATGAGGCTTCAGTTGCACGCTCTTGTTGGGTGGCTGATCTAACTATTACATTGCATGTTGCTTGGTATGATGATTGCAGTTGTTCGATTTTTCTGGCCCTTACCTCGGATTTTAGGGGGTAATTGTGATCAAAGTGTCCATGCTTTGAGTCATAATGACGTTTCACGTTACCACTCTTGACGATGGCAACCGTCTCGTTGCAAATTAAACACATTGGTTTTGTGCTCCCCACCGGCAGCACAAATGCATAACTGTCAGTCCACTCCGTCTTAAATTCACGATTTTCAGAATCAACTTTTCTTTTCTTGTCAGGTTTTGAGCACGCCATGATTTTCACAGACGGATTAGCGCTTGCGTTGTTGAGAATGACACACACGACCTGCGTGTCCCACAGACGTTGCGGCCAGCGAGCGAGTGAGTGAGTTGTCATGGTGATTTCAGTTATTACAGCTCGGAGTCCTTTGGATTGGACACAGAGTTGATAGATAAACCACATCTATTTGGAAAACAATATAGGCGCGAAATCACGCAATGAAAACTCGCTTGGATCATGACTAAATTATAATGTTGTTTATTATGGCTTCGGTCCAAATTGTATCGTGTCTGGGTCGGATCCGGACCGCGGTCCGCCTATTGAGTACCCCCGTGCTAGAGACATCCTGGATCACTCCCTTATCGATGATTACAATCGACAGGTAAGGGAGTCTGGGAACGCCAGGAGGCGTTCTTAGGAGGAGGGGTACTGTCACGGTAGACGTATTCTCTGTTCCTTCTAGTCTCGTGTTTATGTTGTGTTGTGAGCGCATGGGTGTAGTGGGCGTGAATGTTATGACATTACCTGATCCGCTCCAGCTGATCATCATCATCACGTCACCAGCTGCAAGCAATCTCACCGCTCTATTTATACTCACCGTTGTTCTATCATCTTTGTCAGATCGTTGGTTGATGTCCGTGTTGTCCGTGTTCCGGTGTCCTGTTCCAGTCTGGTGTTCTTGTCTTCGTGTTGGATTTACTGTCTTCTCACCGTCACCTCTTCACTGCACTTCATCGGATCCTGACCATCGCGGTGTCCCTGCGTCACTGTCTACCACTTGCTTGTACTGTTCCCCGTTGTCGCAATAATAAACACTGCTTGCACTTGCTTCCAGTTTTGTATCCAGTGATTATGACACACACACTACACAATATCAAACCTTTCACACACTTTATTAAATATGATGTAAGTAATTTTGTTACATATACTATTTTATCCCTTACTAAACTGGACCAAAAATGTGAGTGATGCTTGTCCCTGTAAAACTTGCCATTACAATGTATACTAACTGCAGGAAAGTCAATCTCTTTAACTGCACTTCCATACTTCACCACTAGAGGATAATCTTTATATTACTGAGTTCTCTATCTGTCAGCGAGAGAGTTTCTCTGGGCACTTCAACACTTCCTTTATTTCCAAAGCAGAATATTATCTAGCAAGATAATATCTCTATAAAAGCTTCTTTCCTCTTCAAAAACATATTTTCCTTGCTTTCATCCTCATCGCCAAAATGCAACATCTTGCAGGAGATATTCAAGATACTCAGCAGAAACATTAGCAGAGAGATCTGTCCCCATCATCAGAGCATGTTCTCTCTCATGTTCAAGTTTTCCATGAAATCTCCAATTTTAATGTTTCCCTCCCCCAGTTTTATAAAGAATATTATATAGATAAACACTTTGTCCATACCACCCTGTCAGAGTGAACCACTCCATGACATCAGTTACCACCCCGTCAAGGGGTCATTTTGTTAAAAAATGATGTAAAAGAAATTACATTTTACATGAATTAATGTTGAATGATGTTCTTGTTTTGTGACCTAATCAAATAAATCTAACTTCATTTGTATTTTTTAAAGTGTATTCCTTTTTTCAGTACAAACAATGAGGCCATTGAAATGTCACATTCATATTTCAAGATTAAAAAACTAAGAATAAAAAAAATTGATTAAATTACAGACTTTATATTGATGGTTTCCAAAAATGGGACATTTTACTATTAGGAAAACATTAGATTAAAAAAAATAATTTTTCGTTTTACTACTCTACTGGCATACATATTGTCCGTGACGGGGTGGTACAAGAAAGACTCCCTTGCCTGAATAAAAAGGATAATATTATTAAGGATTTTGTGCCTGAGGTGGGAAAATATGTTTTTTTGGAGGAATAACATATCTTTAAAGCTGTAAGTTTAAAAAAAATAAGTTTGTTCTTGATGAAAATTTGAAAAATTGCAACGTGGAAATGGCACCCGTTTCGTAGAATGACTCTGATTGTAACTTTGAACTATTTAAACAAAAAAAAAACGTTTCAGTGCGCCGACGCACTGGCAGCGGTTGAGAGGTTAACTTTTACACATGCAGGGCTATTCAAACGTTCATAAACTAAGTAGAGAACAATGTACAAACAGGCTGCTACTTACTTTTTAGTCACGCACACAACTTTAGCAAAGATAAACGCTACAGTTTAGCTTGCATCCGTCCACTTTCCCGATTGGTCAGACTCCGTTCAGTGGGCGGGAGCACTGACCTGCACGTCTTTTCCTTTTTGCTGATTGGCCTGCTGGACGGATGCTGTGACGAATGCTGAGACGAATGCGTCATTTTAGCATATAGCAAAGGAAACTAAGACACTTAAATATAAGCCTAATAGTGGACTTTTTAACAGCCGCCCCCAGATGTCCGTAAGGAAATATGTACAATAACAAAAGGCCTATAACCTATACCACTCAAATGGCTTTAATCTGGTATGGCAGGCAATTGGATGAGGCGTGCGACTGGGCGTGTGTACAACCTCTCTCCCACTTTAATTTGAGCTGTTCTTACTCTGCTGTCTACTCCAGGGAATACCCTTGACACCTGTCCCACCGGCCAGAGGGCTCTGGGCAATTGGGGGTCGACGATCAGGACGATGGTGCCAACCTGGAGGTCAGATTTCTCATCTTGCCACTTCTGGCGGGTCTGAAGGCTGGGTAGGTAGAACCTGATGAAGCGCTTGGCAAGGACTTGACTATGCCTCCATCTGCGTCGACTGATCAGTTCAGATTCCGGGTATATCACAGGAGGAAGTGATGAATCTGGCCGCCCCATCAGAAGGGAGTTTGGTGTGATGGGGTCCAGATCGGAAATGTTAGATGAAGTGTAGCCCATTGGCTTGGAATTTAAGATCCCTTCGATCTCCACCAACATGGTGTACAGCACTTCGAAGGTGACAGACTGAGCGCCAAGTGTTGTCACCAAGGCCTGTTTAAGGGAACGAATCTCTCTTTCCCAGCTGCCACCAAAGTGTGGAGAATTAGGGGGATTGAAGTGGAATTGTATTTGCTGGCTTGCCAGCTGCTCTTGCAGTTCTGGGACGATAACTGCGTATGCTTCTTTCAGCTCTCTCTCCCCTTCTTTGAAGTTGGTCCCTTGATCTGATAATAGCTCGAATGGCTTGCCTCGTCTTGCGATGAATCGTCTGAGAGCCATGAGAAATGAATCAGAGTCGAGACTGTGAAGGACGTCAATGTAGACTGCCTGGGTAGTGAGACATTTGAACAGGATGCCCCATTTCTTCTCGTTTCTGCGATGTACTTTAACAGTATATGGACTGAAGCAATCCATTCTTGTTGAGTAGAAGGAGGGCTTGAATAAACGTAATCTGGCTGCAGGGAGGTCTGCCATTTTGGTACCTCAATGTTTTTTCTCCACTTCTGGCAGTCTACACAAGCACTCTGACACCGTTTGATGGCCTCTCTGCCTCGAAGAATCCAATATTTACGCCGAAGCTCGGCAAAGACTCTTTCAGGGCCTGGATGGTGGAGTTTAGTGTCGTTACTCTGTATGAGCAGTTTAGAGACTGGGTGTTTCGGGTCTAGGACAATGGGGTGCACTGTATCAGGATCTAGATAAGGGCTCTGTTGTGGCAAAAAAATCTTAAACAAACATCACTGCGTAAGAGACACTCAGAGTCAAATTATAAAAAGAGAAGTATTTATTCTTGCAAGAATAGGAGCAGTCTAATACACAGTTGTTACCCTGTGCAGAAGAGTGACACACCCCCAGACAGACTGAACCACCTTTTTATCCTAGTTCTTCCAAGGTCTTCTTCCCCCAGAGCCTTCCTCCCAGTAGTTTTCCATAGACAAAGGAACCATATCTAGTTTACGTCACTAGTTGGCCCACTAAGCCCCCCTGCACCAAATGGCCTTCTGACACTGGGGTCAGAGGTCCTTGTTCGTCTGTTTTCTGGAGTGTCTCCCCCTTCTGCCTCCTGAGGTACATAAACACATAAACCTGAGAGCAGTTCCCTGTTCTCACACTGTACTGCAAATGGCAAAAACCCATGACATTCCTTTGCAATCAACTAAGAGTCAATGAAAAATAAAACAAGTCAATGAAACATAAAATCTTGCCATAACAATACCAAAAAATAATTAAAATAATAAATCAATAATGATTAATTCCTATTTTCGGTTTCGGTTTTTGCAAGTGTATCCAGAATTTTTGGTTTCGGCCCAAAATGTTCATTTCAGTGCATACCTAATAGAAGCCATTCGTCTTTAATAACCCATTTAAAAGCACCCTGGTGCTAGCAACGTAACTAGCGAGGCTACAGGAGGTTCTCGCCAATCCACGTTACTGCAGTCCAATAATCGTGGCAGGCCATTTTGACCAAACCTGTAACTGAAAAATGAACCGATGCTTTAGCCAGATGGATAGCTAGAAACTGCTGCCCAGTTAGCATTGTGGAAGACGGGGGACTGAGAGAAATCATCCAAACTGCATCGGGAGACACTCTTTCAATCTACCCTCGAGAAAAAACATAATGTTGACTTATGTACATTTTTTAAATTCAACTGGCACTTTAACGAAAACATTTTATTTTATTTTATATTGTTGGTGCATATAAAGAAATTATTTATTTTGGCCAATTTTTGATGACCTTGATTGTTTTAATATTCAACTGATACTTTGTTTATAATGTTGCTGCACACATTTTATTTGATGGGAACAACTACTCTGTGGTTCTGAGGAGAGTGTTTACAGTTCACAAGATGTCATTCAAATATTATTTAAAATATACTTCCTTAGTGTTGTTTAATTTAATTAGGTGATCCTACGTTTAAATATTGATGATTGCAAGCTTGGGGGAAAATGCTATTAATTGCGATAAATCACAGCAAATTGTGCAATTAATTTATATATATATATCCTGTAGCCTCACTGGTTACGTTGCTAGCACCTGGGTGCTTTTAAATTGATATTATAGATGAATTGCCTCTATTAGGCATGCACCGAAATGAACATTTTGCACTTGGCCAAAAACCGAAACCAAAAATAACTTAAGGAATTAATCATTATTGATTTTTATTTTTTATGTATCATTCTATTATTATGACTTTTAAATTAAATGCAATAATTCTACTAAATCTGAATTTTGAAAAAAACTACAAGCCAATAAAATAAAATAAAATACACATCTTCACGGAAAATGTGTTTGTGACTGATCTACAATCTTCACGATAATGATTAAAGAATGAATTATAATGAAAAATAAGAACCTACTCTGTGATTTCAGACGCAGCACATGTGCTCGATACACTAAACAATCTGAGTTACCGTGAGCCTCCAATCGTAAAATCTGTGTGTGTTCAAGCTTATGTCTCTGGTTGTCAAGTAGAGATTTACACATTAATCCTTTTGAGTGTTTTCAGTTTGTATTTGCACAAGTTGCTGTTATTTTATCAAGCTTTGATGGAAATGTATCTAAATCATTTATCATGCCTTTATTGTTATATTAATGTCTAACTGTGAATATGTTACAAGATTAAGATTATTTTGACACACTACTTGATATTTGTGGAAGTGCCAAGGATTGTTCATATGTAAGTCTAATTTGCATAATTTGTCATAGTTTCAGACTCATACATTCATACAAACACAACTGCTCACAGACGAGACTGTTTGATGAATCCAGCGTATCATGAATAGTTTTGTGGATTGAAGTCTTCGAGCTCTTACTCTCTAACCGAGTCAAGGCCGATCTCAGCAGTCCAGAGGCTTCAGACACTGACAGTGTTTCATTATAAACTGATGAATATGAACAAACCTCATCTCTCCATTAGTCCAGCTCTTCTGACTCATGTCAGAGAATAAAGTGTCCGACAGTGAAACTCATATTTGCATCATCAGGAGATTCTGTTCCTCTCAGAATAGAGCGGCTCCATCAGCAGATGTTCAGCGTCCTCACAGGAGCTTCATGTTACTGGAATAGGGGAGCGCGGGGCACAACCTAACGCGGGGCTAAATGTAACACGGACCTTTTACGTAGTTACTCAGGGTCGCGCGGGTTGTGTTTACGATCTTTTTCTCTCGCTGCCAGAAGACGGTCTCCCGTGGATTTGTGAACATTTTTGGTAATATTTTGTGAAGATACGGGACAAAGAGTGTTTTGACACCATGTTAGTATTTTTTTTCATCATACGTATTTTTCTGTTTCTGAGTTGTGTGTGTACGTCACCAAATCTAACTTTATATTGCCTTAATCACTGTCTTGTTGGCTAAAACATGGCACCATTTTGAAACATGTCAGCAACTCCTAGCAACTGTTAGCTAGGTTTAAAATATTTTTTACACAGCGGGGTTAGTTGTAACACAGTGTTACAACTAAGTCGCCAAGTGTTCACAATATTGTAGGCTATGGGATTTGTTTACTATATTGATCACTTGTTTATTTATTAAAAATATTGCCTGTTTTCATGTAATAAACACTTTAAAATGTGATGTTAAGCTTGTTTTTATTATTATTACTGTTACTATTAATAATAGTAATAATTTTGCATGCAAAACTGTTCAGCCCTTTCCTATATCTCTATCCGTGATATTGATCCATAATAGAAGGATGATTGGATGAGGGATGGATGTATGGATATCTATCTATACAGATGTACAAACAATATCAAACTATACAGATAAAATAGTACTGAATTATGTGTGTTACACACAAGTGTTACAACTAACCCCTCTGTCTGTTACAACTAACCCCGCATATGGGGTAAGTTGTAACATTTGCACTTCTGTCACTTTCAGTGCAACTGTACGAAAATGGAAGGTCCTAGAAAAAAACTTTAAAGGGCACCTATTATGACATTTAAAATGTTCCTAATGTTGTTGTGGGAGTCCCCAACAACAGTTTTACATGCATGCAATGACAAAAAACACTTTTGTTTTCGTATAATATGCATTTATTTTTACCTGATTTGCTCACCGACTCCCAAATGATTCGTTCAACGACTCGTTTTTCAAACCCCTCCTTTGCGCGACGCTAATCTGCGGTGATTGGTCAGATGACCCAGCAGTGTTTACAGAGATAATACTTATTTTTAACACGGAGTACAATGATGCTTTTATCAATTAAATTGTATTATAATAATGATTATAGTCCACTGCTTTATAGTTTGTAGTAAAAAACGAAAAATAAGATAAAGAATTTAATGTTATGTTAGCGAGCATAGCCCAGAGTTCATATTGTAAAAGCACAATCAGTCTTTGTTTGCGTTAGCCCGATGCATAAACATAACGTTTTTACAAAAAAAAAAAATGCAGTTACGTTACTACAAGGTATTATTCTATTCTTTAAGACAACTCCGAAAACAACGACAAACACTTCACATATCTCAATACAATTGTCATTGAAGACCTAGAAGCTAAACGGTGCTTACACAACAAACACAATAATTATTAAGCATGCTACATAAAATATAAAAGCAAAAATTATTAATAACACTTACAGGTTGTGATACGGAGGAGGAAGCTGATGCAAATACACTTGGAACTGAACCTTCCTTCAATATCAGCCGACTCGCGAATCCAAGTTTGATTGCGCGAACAAAGCACAAGACTCGGACTATACTTCTGTGGTATAGTTATATGAATTGTAGCCACTTAGTCTTCAAATGCTCCTCCTTGGGCAGATGAAAAAAGTTTGCTTTTGAGCTGCACTTCAGAACACAGCGTCTCTTCGCCATGAAGTTTTCCCCTGGCCTTGGAGCGCAATAAGTGGGCGTATCGTATTCAAATAACTTGACAAGTTGACGTCATCTAGTCAAAGAAAAAGCTTCGGTCTTCTAACGATTCATAAAAATGACTCAGAGTCGACTCTCACTTTTGAAAGACAATAACTTTATATACGGTGCACTTTCATATTTCAAACTTTGCAGGATGTTTTTGTTCACCTAGATCTATGTTACACACTACATGAAAGGTAAATTTCAAAATTCCATAATAGGTGCCCTTTAAGTGTTCATTTGTAGCAGAGATGTGTATGTTTCTTGTGTAAAAAAAAAAATTAATCTAACCTAATTATTTTTTAAATAATTGAGCCAAAACCAAAATGCGTTAGGTTGTGCCCCGCTCTCCCCTACACTACTTCTCTAGTTTATGGAGACATATTGGCCTTACACACCATCACATTTATTTATCTCCGCCCAGTTGTATTTTATATATTTATATTTTGTAAGTAGTACTTTGTGTAAAATAAAGTTTGTAAAATGTCATTACATGTTTATATACTAAAGTTCACCACCTTCTTTACATGTAAATGTGCAGCAGAAGTGAAACTGCTCCAGTCCAGATCATGCGACCAATCACAGAGTGAGACTGAAAAGCCCATTTGCATTGTCAGGCTGGAGTGATTGTGATCTCTCAGAATAGAGCAGCTCTGTCTCCAGAGACCATGTTCAAACCCCAAGAGCTTTATTTGACATTTACTGCGACATCAACCTTCTGAAAAGCACCTGCATCTTCATCTGTTAGTGGAATGATGTTGTCAGACACAAAGTGAACTTGTTGAGAAGCTTTATTGAATGTTGCAGCAAACACAGCAGATTGAAAGCTCACACACACACACACACACACACACACACACACTACAGCTGCAGCACTAGACTCATGTGAATCCTGCCTGACACACACACTCAGATACGGCTCATCTTCAGGAGAGGAACATCAGCACTCAGAGCTCTTGTGGAACGAGACCTCATGAGGAGCTCCATCATGTGTTACTCTGCAGACGTACAGCTCTCCCTCTTCCCAGCGTGCTTTGCTGAGGGTCAGGACGCTACTGCGGCTGTAGCGGCCGTCCTGCTGGCTCTCTGCGCTGGTCAGAACCCCCTCGGTGACCTCTGACCCGTCCAGTGTCCAGCTCACCAGCGCCCCCTGTGGAGAGTAAGAGCTGAGCAGGCAGAGCAGTGCGGCTGAGTCTCCAGAGATCTGCAGAGAAGAGGGCGGCAGCAGAGACACTGAGGGCTTCACTGTGGGACCAGCTGCAGGAGACAAACACACACATTCACAAACACACACACAACACACTAATACACAGAATCAATTCTAACAGTTTTTATATCCCAAAATAAAGTAAACTTGGATATTAGAAGTTTTAAAGTTTTACTTGGATATTCTTAAAACTTAAACAGAATTAAACTGAATACACATTTCTAAACACACTTATATTGTGTATAATTGTGTTTGTATTATAAAGCACTGAATTATAAGCACAACATGAGCAAAAGAGATTCAGGATCATTGACTGAACTACAGAAAGTCGCAACATTTACATTCTGATGTCAAATCTCTTTTTACATGTATGATTTCTACAATAAAAGATGAACTAAATATGAACTCAGTGTAGAAATAAATGAAGGAAAAACAACTGAATAAACTCACAGTGAGACACATATTAATAATGCTGTTCTAGTTTTAGATTAAATAATTATAAAACAATATCAGTAACACTTTATTTAAAGTCTTCATACATATTGCACTATATATATATATGTGGCGGTAACTCCAGCAGAGAGTATGGTTAATCTCAAATTTTAATCCGACTACGCCACCCTGGGGGGCACCAGGGAAATAACTCCCAAGAAAAGGCACACAGGTAAGTTTTACCATTTGGTACAGGCAGATGACTGGAGACGTGAGGGGCAATACAAAAAATACTTTATTATAAAATGATCAGCTCCAATAAAATCACTCATACATGTAACAAATTTCTCCAAGCCAAGCTTGGCGGGAACAGGGCAGGCCGGCTGCAAGTCGAGAGGTTGTCCCACACCCACCTTAAGTCACAGCAAATCAAACCCGCACACCCACACCAAAAGGACGCCTTGACAGCACACGGTGTAAAGCCCAGGGTAGCACACGGTATAGCAGGCCATTCGAACGAAGCAGCTAGCCTCCCCCGTTCCACGCCAAATCCTCACTGGCTCCTGGAGAGAGAGAGAAGAAAGGGACTCGAATTAATAAAAATTAAAATACACAAAATAATGAAAAGAAACTGAAGTAAAGCCACTAAATATGGCAGCTATAATACTCCACCCCCTAATAGTGCCTTACGCCGCTCAAGCTGGCACTCAGCGACTAGTGGCACAAAAATAACAGGACCAGGGATGAAGAAAAACAAACATTTACAAACTTATAGTATAATCATAAACAAGAAAACTGCTCACAAAATAATGACACAGACAGGATTTACCACAAAATAAATCCACTATTAAACAAAACCAAAGTTCAAAAGAAACAATATAGAAAACAACCCGGCAAAACAAAAAAGAAAATAAACTGTATAAACAAAACAAAATAACCCGGGTAAGCAGCTGGGCAGACGCAAAGCTAGAAAACTAGCCTTCCAACATATCTGCCAGATAAATCACCAGGCGTTATTCCAGCAGCACAAATACACAGTAAACAAATTAAAGGGAAGCAAAACAGCAGCGGCGTCACGTGCAGCGTTCTCCACTATGGATTAATGACCGCGATGATCCATTCACCATTCACCTTCAACAACAAGACACAAGTCAACCTAAATGTCCCGAACACCGAATGTGAACAAGGGAGCGGTTACTTACGGTTTAGGCAGAATCACGATCGAACGCAGCGCGGCTACTCACAACCAATGTTGCGGCTCTGTTTACCGGCCAGCGTTCACCCCGCATCTGCCAGCGCGTTCTTACTGCTAAATGTGACATAATAATTACCTCAAACACCGCGATAGAGCTTAAGTAAACAGCAACGTACCTGAAAGCAACTCCGCCAGAAACTATTAACTTACAACGCCATCGCCACCAGCCCCGCTATAAATAAACTATAAATGAATAGGGATGGCTGCCGCGAAACAGTCGTTCCGAAGCTTTGCGAGATCCCGAAGCGCAGATGTTTCGAAACACTGATCCGAAGCGTGATTCAAAACACCCATGTCACGTGACTATGGCCAAACGAAGCCTCGAAGTGTTTCACAAGTGTTTCATCAGGTGTGATCCGCCGAATCAGCGTTTGATTGACACGGTCGGGAACAGACCACACAATCGCACATCTGTAAAAGTGAAATCAACGCATATTGACCTCGTTGGTTTTTGTGAGAGGAGTTTGATTTTGAGATAGCGGATTTTTGGTGATATAATGACATTTATAGTGCGATTTGTTTAGTTATATTTAGGCTTACATTTAAATTTACACAACACATTGACTGATAGGCTAGAGACACAGAGTATACAGTGACACATTAATATCTATGTATCTATTAATAATAGATACATAGATATAAATATATATAGACAGCTAGATTAATAGATAGATAGATACATAGATAGATTAAAGATAAGGATAGAAATGTCAACATCAGACCCATCAACATCAACACCAGTAGAAACACAGGACAGTTTATGGGAACTTTTTGATACTCGTCGTATCCATCAAACCCAGATGATACACAATGCTACAGCTGATGCCACAGTGGAAGTGAAAAAATACATCAACGATGCGTATTTGTCCAGAACTCATGATCCACTAACTTACTGGAAAGAGAGAGCAGTAGGCTAATCTTTCCTCATTTGTATGTCCTGGCTAAAAAATATCTTTGCATTCCAGCAACAAGTGTCCCTTGTGAGAGGATTTTTTCAAAGGCTGGAGAAATTATCTGTAAAAAAAGAAGTAGGCTAAGTCCTTCCACAGCAGAGAAATTAATATTTTTGAATAAAAATATCTAAAAAAGTGAGACATTGTGGCTTGATTTATTTTATTAATATTCATTTTGCAGGAGCAAAATAACATTATGCACAGTGATGAGCCTATATGTTACAAGATTCACATATTAGAAAAGTACAATAATAAAAAAACAACAACAGTTTTAATGGCTCGTCAAGGTTGTTTCAGATCAACACCTGCAAGTGACCACTAGGTGTCACCGTGGAGACGGGTGTCGGATTGATTCGAAGCCTCGAAACAATATGAAGCATTTGGTTCAACTGTTTCATTGCTTCACGAAGCCTCGATCTGCCCATCACTATAAATGAAACACATTACTAAAATAATCCGTGTATTTACAACGCCAGAAAGAGAGAGTGTAAACATACCTTAAAGGGGACAGACAACCGAAACAAACTGACCGGAAGTGAAGAACCCAGACCTACGAGGACCCGTAAACCCGTCAAAATAAGGGTCCTTAAATATTACGGCCGCTTCCCCCTATTGGAGTATCCAAGCCCTACTCAACAAGGACCAATCAGCAGGCCACATCACTTATCCGGCCACATTCACATTAAAATGCATGTATGATCTAATCAATAATTGTAACCGCAGTTATAACACATTATAATAAACTGAACACAGTGTGGAAATATGTTTAGACATTTTTTTTTAAGTAAAAATGCCGTTCTTATAATAATATCATTAGTTTAGATTAAATGATTATACAACAATATCAGTAACTCTTTAATTAAAGCCTTTATACATATTGCACTATACAAGTATTTTAATGCTTTAGTTAAGCAATGTTACACACATTATAATGTATCTATGATCTCATCAATAATTGTAACCACAGTTATAACACATTATAATATTATATATTCATAGTTACATAAATATATAATGCATTAAAACTCATGACAAACAACCAATTTTAGATTTAACAAGGAATTTGCTAATATTACACTGCATTTTAACTTTTAACTTGTTTACGATAATTTATGAAAATATATATATGGCATTAAAATCTACATTATGAATACATTTATGATGAATTATACATAAAGGCTTCAAGTAAAGTTTTGCCACAATATCTAATAATCATTATTATTAAAAAAGTATTGTTTCAACTTTAAAACATTTTTTAAATCTAAATTTGTGTATTTTTTTAAAATATGTAATTAAAAAGACTTACATTTGATCACCAGTTTAGTTCCTCCACCGAATGTCCACCACAGTGACACAATCTAATGAAACGCTCGTACAAAAACCTCTATTCCACTCGAGTGAACACACACTCCAGCAGAGAGAGAGAAACAACACTTCAACACACTGATATTAGAAGATCCTCAGCTCTTCTCAACACTCACTCATTCAGATTCCACTAAATGCTTTCTGATATAACACTGTTTAAAGAAATATATGCGATGAGCTGTGACCTCTGAGGTGACCTTTGACCTCTTTGATCATGGATGATGTTGTGGAGTTTCTCATAATGATGCTTCTGTTCTTCATATGCAGATCAATCATCATGATTCACAGAAAATGAATGAATCAATAATTATGAACATTTCAGATGCTCGTGTTTAATATATTCTCATATGAACTGATTATGAGTCGTGATGAACTTCATGCATGTGGAAAATGTGGGAAAAATACACATCATGACAATATTTCCCAGATAGCAACATGTCAACATTGATTCCAAGACCATAATGGACTTTTCTTCTGGTTTACTGTAAATATAGTAAAATGTATTTATTATCTCTTGAATGTTCATTGTTAACATGCTTTTAAAGGTGATGCACATAACTGTACTCATAAAGATATGATTATAGCGTTTGACTAAAATGATCTACTCGTGATTCTCCAGTCATGTCAGTGCTTAGAGAAATCTTACTCGGTTACTAACGTAACCTCGGTTCTCTCTAGAGAGAGGAACGAGTACTGCGTTGTCGTAGCAATGCATTGGGGAAAATCCTTTTCCACGAGAATACTGAAGCAAAAATTATCCTTAATTTTGTATCTATGTAAAACGCTTTGCCACAGCATACAGACCTAGGCGAGACAGCTCGCGCGCCTATTGGCTGCTGTGCGGCAAATGCTTAAGCCAATCGAGCGAGCCCTTGAGTGACGTCACACCCAATGAGGGCGCTTCGCGCCCTCCCACGTCACGTCCCGCCGAAACGGGCGTGGCTTAGGGCTATATATTTCGCTCACAGGCTTATGAACTCTGATTTTTAAAGCAAAACAACCAGAGCGCATACACGGCAGGAAACGCAGTACTCGTTCCTCTCTCTAGAGAGAACCGAGGTTACGTTAGTAACCGAGTACGTTCTCTTACGAGAGATACTCTCGTACTGCGTTGTCGTAGCAACGCATTGGGGAACACCCTGTAAGACGCCGTGTGTGCAGTGATCAGACACCATAGACCCAGAGCACTGAGCTGGGGTTCATACAGTACATAATCACCTGTAGGACTCACAGAGAATCCTGAAAGAGGTGGGTTCTAACCACCATCTCTCACAAAAGGACTGCGCTTAGCAGATCAGTACAGAATTAACTGTTAGCAGTTCAGCATAATAATGCCATAACTGACGACTGAAATGTCAGTCTAACAAATACGGTTATTTAAACCGATAATATCTTGGCCTGTAAGGCGGGTACCTCGAGGTTATAAAACCTGATAAATGTAGACGGTGAGGCCCAGCCTGCCGCCATACAAATATCCTGTAAGGCGATCCCACTCGACCAAGCCCACGAAGAAGCCATACTTCTCGTGGAGTGCGCCCTAACACCCAAAGGGCACTGAATGCCCTTGGATGCGTACGCTAGAGCTATAGCGTCCACTATCCATCTGGATAGGCTCTGTTTCGAAGAAGTGGCCAGTCCCTTGAGACGCCCACTGAACGAAAGAAAAAGCTGCTCTGTCTGCCTGAAAGCAGACGAGCGCGACACGTAAGCTCTCAATGCCCTTACCGGGCAGATGAAATTTTCGTCCATATTATCCCCGATGACCGGAAGGGCAGACAGGGAAATAACCTGCACCCTAAACGGTGTGTTTAGGGATTTCGGAACGTAACCATGCTTAGGTTTGAGCACGACTCTGGAGTCATTAAGCCCAAATTCCATGCACGACGCGCTCACAGAGAGCGCGCTGCAAGTCCCCAACGCGCTTCACTGAAGCGAGAGCCAGGAGAAACACCGTCTTGAGCGACAGGTGTTTCATATCAATCTCCTGAAGAGGCTCAAAAGGAGGACCCTTCATGGCGTCCAGCACCGTGGAAAGCTCCCAAATGGGAACAGTGGGAGGTCTGGGTGGATTAAGTCTCCTAGCTCCTTTAAGGAACCGAATGACTAAATCGTTCCTTCCTATGGACTGGCCGTGTGCGGTTTCAGAGAAAGCCGCTATAGCGCCACATATACCTTGAGTGTGGAAGGGAATCTCCCGCTATCCAACATCTCTTGTAAGAAGGACAAAACCTCTGTCACTCCGCAGTCTGGGGGTGACACGCCGCGAGACGTGCACCAGCCAGAGAAAACTGACCATTTAGACGCATAGAGCCGTCGCGTAGACGGAGCTCTAGCCTGTGTGATCGTGTTTAACACTCCCTGAGGGAGGTCAGCGGATACCCGTTGATGGCCCACACGTGAAGGGACCATAGCTCCGGGTGAGGATGCCAAATCGAACCATTTGCTTCAGAGGGGAGATCCCTCCTCGGAGGCACTGGCCACGGGGCGGTGCTGGCTAACTGCATCACAGCTGGGAACCAGGGTTGATTCAACCACAGCGGTGCTATAAGCAGCACTGAGCATCCTTCCTCCCTGATCCTCTCCACCACCTGGGTCAGGAGGGAGACAGGGGGGAAAAGCATACAGAGGACGGCGCGGCCACTGATGAGCCAGTGCGTCCCTGCTTTTTTAGTAAAAATCTAGACAGTGAGAGTTTTCTGGAGATGCAAAGAGGTCTACTTCCGCTCTGCCGAATTTCTTCCACAACAGTTGTACTGTGTGTGGGTATAACGACCATTCTCCTGCCGGAACGCGGTTCCTGGACAGTATGTCTGCGAAACTGTAGCGAATAGCCTTCTTTTATGATGTTTATCACCCATTTTGAAACCCCGGGAAGCTTTTCCCATGCATCTGCACGTGTAGCTAGGGGCTGAGTGAAAAGCGCGCTCTGATCGACTCGCGATACAGCGGCTTTCGTGAGCTGCGACAGAAATGTCTCGCTCGCAACATCTGAGGCCGGGGCCGCGCTTATGAAAGCGGGCAGAATGTCCGCGCTCGACCCCTCGACAGCCTTCAGGCGGGAGAGGGAGGGCTGGACGGGCTCCGTAGGAACCGTGATGCTTGTGTGGGAACGCGGGGCACTGGGGGACCGGGCACGTTTACCACCTTTATAGCATCGCTCGCCGGAGCGGAGTGCCTGCACGCAGGTTTCGTTCAAGCGCCATGCTCGTAACATCTGAGGCGGGGACCGCGCCGATGACAGCAGGCAGAATGTCCGCGCTCGACCCCTCTACGGTGGTTATCCGGGAGGGGGAGGGCTGGACGAGATCCACTGGAACTGTAATGCTTGTGCACGGGTTGAAAAACCGGGCCCTGTCGCGAAATGGCGGTGACACGAGAGCCGTGTGCTGTAACATGGACGCCATTGCCGCGTTTGATGCGGGGGCGCGCTTCATCGAGCGGGCAGCCCGCGCCGCCCTCAGCTCTCAGCTGAGAGGGAGCGCGCGGGGCGAATCCCGTAGGGCTCGGCATGTCAGTGAATAAATGTAGGTGCGTGAACGCGGGTACATTTATAGCACTGGTAGTACTGTCTATTAGAACTGACTGACCGTGCATCGGTTTTGTTTTACAGAAACCGTGTGACATGTAGCCTGTAGTGATTGTGGGCACTGAAAGCGGGCACGCTCACTACATATGATGCACAATCGAGATGAGTCGATATTAGCCCTGTATTGTGTAGGGCTGTGCTTGTGTGTACGAATGGGCACTGAGTAGTGGGCATTACAGTCACACACGTTACACCATCGGCCGTGGCCGGGACACCACGTAGCACAGAGAGTACTGTCTATCAGAACCGACTGACCGTGCATTTGTTTCGTTTTTACAGAAACCGTGGGACATGCAGTGTGTAGTGATTGTGGGCACTGAAAAGCGGGCACGTTCACTAACTTACATGTGATGCACAATCGACATGAGTCGATTTATGTGTGCAAACCCTGTATTGTGTAGGGCTGTGCTTGTGTGTACGAATGAGCACTGAGTCGTGGGCATTACAGTTACACACAAAACACCATCGGCCGTGGCCGGGACACCAGAAAATACATTTATAGATTTACCTGGGACGTCGTGAAAACGGCGTTTGTGTGCAGGCAAACGGGCCTTGATGCCGGTTTGGTGACTGCAGAATAGACTGGCACGGTCACGTGTGTTGGGGACCGTGCGAGTGAAAAGTTTTGGTGAAAATCCGGCCGCAGCGGGATTTGAACACCGTCGCTTTCCTAGGCTGGCTAGGGAACCTGGTCGAAAAGGGGCTTTCCCGGACTCTGCAACCTCTTCGTGAAACTCAGGAAGAGAAGCGCGAGTCGTGAGGACGGTAACGTACATCCTCCTGCAGAAAGTAGCCATCCAGCCAGTAAGCGCAGGCTCCACGGGCGCCGATCACTCGAGGCCGAGGCCTCGCGACGGCCTGCGTGAGCGATGCTGTCCTTTCTTCTTCGACGCTCGCGAGCGGCGGGGGAGGGGAGATCCTCGGAGCTCGCCCATCCCTCGCTACCCGAAGCGAGGAGAGAACAGCAGTCGTCCTCCACAGACGCGAGCTTCAGCTTCCTCGTCCATGACTGACGCGGCGGCACACAGCGGCCTTTGTCCGTCAGTCAGAGAGTCCAGCGAAGCGGGCGGAGAAGCTGGCGGCCGCAGCGGCGAGCTCCTCGTGGTGGAGGGAGGTTCCGGGATCCGCTGAGCACAGCGCTTTTTACGGCGCGGCACTGCAGCGGGGCGGTATGGAGGCAGGCATCTTGAAAAAGACGCTGCTCTTTTAGATACAAAGTGTGAGTCGCGCCGGCGAACTCACACACACACAAATACAGTTTAGTTTGCAAGTGAAAGGATATAAGCGCCGGAACGCGCAGCTGGAAGGCGAAGAAGGCGGCGGTGCCAGCAGCTTCACGTCTCTCCCGCTGAAGTGCTCTCTCGACGGCGCAGCTTCCAACTCGGATCAGCGATGAGGTGTCTTCGCTGAAGGATTAAAAATCAGAGTTCATAAGCCTGTGAGCGAAATATATAGCCCTAAGCCACGCCCGTTTCGGCGGGACGTGACGCAGGAGGGCGCGAAGCGCCCTCATTGGGTGTGACGTGACTCAAGGGCTCGCTCGATTGGCTTAAGCATTTGCCGCACAGCAGCCAATAGGCGCGCGAGCTGTCTCGCCTAGGTCTGTATGCTGTGCAAAGCGTTTTACATAGATACAAAATTAAGGATAATTTTTGCTTCAGTATTCTCGTAGAAAAGGATTTTCCCCAATGCGTTGCTACGACAACACAGTACGAGAGGATCTCTCGTAAGAGAACTTCTCTGGTCTCTCCTTACGGTGTCCATCATGTTGAGATCACATGACCAGCTGAATTCTGCTCACTTTATCTTTATATTCAGTTGATATAAATGAAACTGCATGACAGTGAATAGATTATTTCTACAGCGGCTCTGAAAACTGAACATGTTTCATCCACACTGAAAGATGTCAATATAAAGTCAAACCCTAGTGTCTTATCAGCCAAACATACAATTTCTCACAATTAATCAATATGTACAATTAATCACTAAATGGTTCAACAACATTATTCTGAAAGTACAATCTTCTATGTTGAGTTCATGAGTGTGTTATCAGCACAAGCTGTTGTAAATCCTGCCCACTTCTTTGCATTGTCAGCACATGCTTCAGTGTCTGAGAGTGTTTATAGTGCTGTGAGTTTAACACTTCATGACTGAGAGCAGAACACACACACTCTTCATCATCACACACGACTAAACTACAACTATGAACACAATCAACGTCTTCATCTGGACCATTGCACTGTTTGCTCAAGGTTGTTACTTTTTAACATAAATATAATATGCCATTGTTGTTATGATCATTTTAATATAAGAATATTGTTTTCTAAAAAGGTGATTAACAAACTAACTGACATTTTGTTTTCTCTTCTTCAGAATCCAGAGGAGTGACTCTGACTCAACCTGAAGTTAAAACTGTCCAACAGAGTCAAACAGCAACAATAGAGTGTCATATAGATGTAGGAATATACAGCAACGAGTTACACTGGTATCAGCAGAAACCTGGAGAAGCTCCTAAACTCTTGATTTATTATATAAACAGCCGTTATACTGGAACTCCATCTAGATTCAGTGGCAGTGGAACAGTAAATACTGGACGAGATTTTACTCTGACCATCAGTGGAGTCCAGACTGAAGATACAGGAGATTATTACTGTCAGAGTTATCACAGTGGTCCAGTGTTCACACAGTGATAAAGAGTCGTACAGAAACCTCTGTCAGTCAGACGTCACAGTGACTGCACTGATACAGCTGAGAGAAACTCCTTCACAACACTCTTTACAGTAGTTTTAAATTCATTTATGGACATAAGGGTTTCTAACTTTAGCTCTTTTTGTAGATTATTCCACCCCCAAGGTGCTAAATAAGAAAAAGCAGTTTTTCCCAATTCGGTTGTAACTCGTGGCACATAAACAGCAAACCACTTTGAGGAGCGTAGCTGATAGGTACCAGAGCAAACAGAAAGCTTTATAAATAAAGATATACCAGTGCTGTTGTCTACGAATTTTAAGTGATGTCCAACCAACTAAATCATAAAGAATGCAGTGATGGGTAAGGGACTTTGAATTTGTTATGAATCGTAGTGATGCATGGTAAACTGAATCAACATGATGCAGGATGTGTGTGAAATACATTTTTAATGTGGACACTACGTGGGTTCTTTGTGGAAAACTGATATTTCCGAAGTATTTTAGCCAGAAGGGTTAGGGTTAGCACTTTTAGAATAAGCACTTTTATGCTTATTCAGTCAAATTTGACCAGGAATGGACTGTGATACAGCCTGGGGCAGAGCTAGATTTTAATGCCCCTTGATATACAGTTGATAGTGATATCTTTGTGGCAATGAAATACTGTGTGTAAGAATAGTTTTAAAAGATTTGGAGGGGAAGGTTCATGAAAAGGTTCAAGAAGACTGTTCATTGTTAAGTGATGATTTAACTGAACAGCCACAACACGCTCCAGAACTTTAGCCAAGAATGGAAGATTAGAAATAGGCCTGTAATTGGACAAATCAGAGACATCACAACCAGGCTTCTTAGGGACTGGTGTAATGGCAGCTATTTTTAATTCTGGAGGAATAATTCCAGAACTCAACGATAAATTCACGATGGAAGTCATATGAGGGCAGATTGATGCAAGGCAGTTCGTAATAACTGAGCAGGGAACCGGATCTAAAATACTGGTGGTTGAATTCATAGACTTAACTGTACTTGTAATAAAATCGACTCCAACCATTTCAAAGTTCGAAAAGGTACATTTCGGGGGATGTAAAGGCTGAGTATCAACTGGCTCAACTGGGGTTTTAGAGATTAGGAGCTGTATATGCCCTCAATCTTTCCAGTGAAATAATGTAGAAACTTATTACACTGGTCAACCAAGGAGTTGTAGCAACAATGGTTGGTACATTTACGAATTTAGTTTGAACACGAATTAAAACAACAGGCATTGCCCATGTGACCAGCCTCAAAGACATTCCGAACATTCCAACCCCCTTTTTCACTTCCTCTCTGCAAGAGAGAAAGCCATGTGACAAACACACACACATGTGGCAAACACACACACACACACAAGTTCTCTAAATGCATCATATTAAATGGCCACACTGTTAATGTACATTAACCTAAGTGTGAAAGCTTCTAATATGCAAATCCTATTTAGAGTGTAATTTTGACTTGATGTTAAGACTTGATGTTCACTTGACACACTCATGTGTTGCATGTTTAGTCTTCGTAAACCCCAATCGTCATCGCCCACTGGTTAATTTACATTACATGTAACTAATGTTGTGTTATAAGAATTAGTATTGTATGTTATACGAATCTTGAATTGTCTTTTCTGAAAAACCCTTCAAATTACTTATTCAAATTCTCTGTCCTGGACACAAAGAGCCATAAAATCTTCCTCCAAAAAGGAGCCCTTCCATTGGCTCACACACCCCCAGAGGGCCGGACAGCTGCACACTCAAATAGTAAGGAACCCTACTCCTCGCTCTCTTGCCCATGCTCTGGTTCCAACATCTTGACGTGCTGAACGTCCCTTCTGAAGATGAGGCCGCGGGCCTACAAGCCTGCAAGGCCTCTCCATTCCCTGCCACCAACTGCAGATGAAAACTGCAACGGCTCCATTATTGAATGGGCAACCATTCATTCTTCAACCTCCAGCAACACTCAACTTCAGACACCCTTTGAAAGGACCGCGCCCCAGCCCACGTGCTCCGGGAGGACGCATCAAATTCAAGGAATGACATAACACACACGCATACAGAGAGACCTGGTACAAGTATTTCTTTCTTTCCAGATTTAATTGCTTAAAGACTGCTTATCCCTGTTTTAAATGAATGATTTCCTTGGTGTTCTCAAAGGTTAACTGTATATGATGTTTGCGATATTTGATATCATTTAGACAATGATACCCAATCTTCTTTAGCTTTAATTCACTTCCATTTTCCCCTGCGCAACTCCATGTCTTTATCCGTTTGTCTTATGTGTTTACGTAACGTTACCCTGTGTAAATACCTGTATCACGCGTTTAGATGTAGAATTATGTATTCATTAGCTTCGTTTCATTAAATACAAATATGATTTGATTAAACTGTCTCAAGCTCACATTACATCGTCCCTGAAATGTCTGATCTTAAGCTACAATGCTTTATAAATTTTATAAGGATAGGAGTCGTCATTCTTCTGGCCAGTGGATGATCTCTTCTGTGTTTATAAAATCGATGATCCTATTGAGAATTAATACAAACGCCCGTTCGCTGGACGAACGTAACTAACTTAATTCCAATCAGAATTATCTTATAATCGATCTGTAATTGGACTATTTGTATATTAATGAAGAACCATAGTGCACTATGATCATTAATATATACAATTGATCCATTATCAGTTTCGATAATTTAACGTAACTGTAATGTGCAAGATATCTTAATCATATTCCTGATTAAAATATAACTAATTCCCCACATAGTTAAATGACTTTAGAGCCATTTTGAATGCGGTTACAGAGTGAACAATGGCCTTAGTTGGTTTGAGAAGATTATCAACAGTCTTAAATAAAGATTTGGAATTTGTCCTGGAGTCAGTCACAGCAGCACTAAAGCCACTCCAGGAATTTACGGATGCCCTGTCAGGAGAAGCATACGTGAGTGTGTCCTATTTGAAGCCTGTCATCCATCTGTTAAATACAGAGGTTTTGAATCCAAAAGAGGGTGATACCGAACTGACCCAGGATATCAAGACTAAGGTTCTCGATTACTTGAATGACAAGTATACTGACCCAGCAACAGATGAGCTACTCACCATGGCTACCTTCCTTGACCCAAGGTTTAAGACCATGTACATATCCACTGAGAAGCTTGAGGACATTAAGGTAAGAGCTGCCTCAGAGACGGAAAACCTTCTGGTGGAGAACACTGGCCTGGTAGAATCATCATCTCTTGCAGAGGCTCAACCTGAAAGGGAGAGAGAAGCAGCCACGGCTCCAGCAGATCCACTACCATCAGCCAAGAAGCCTAAGAAGAGCCTTGGAAGCTTCTTTAAGAAGACCAGTAGTGCATCTGCCTCTGCCTCATGTTCACAAAAGCAGATCATTGATCAAGAGCTAAACAGCTACATTCTGGCAACGGCACCAGACAGTGAGACTGATCCTTTGGAGTGGTGGCGATTTCATGGATCTAATTTCCCACGTGTGAGTTGTCTGGCAAAGAAATACTTATGCATCCCTGCCACAAGTTCGCCCTCTGAGAGGGAATTCAGCACTGGGGGCAATGTCGTCACATGTAGCAGGGCGGCACTGAAGCCAGAAATGGTCAACAGGCTGGTGTTCCTGGCACGAAACTTGTGAAGAAGAGAAGTTGATGCGATGTGAAGTTCCAATTGATACTTGATGGCTGAGGCTTGAAGTTTGATAATTAAGTTTGTATTAATGACCTTATTTTTCATGTAGTAATTTTCTTTATCTCATATGTACTTTAAATACAGTATTTTAATTTAATTTTACATAATATTTAATTTAGGCCTAGCCAGGCCTAGCTTGTGTTGCATGTTTGCATAGTTTGAAAAGAAACAATTGCACAATGAAAAAAAAAAAAACTTAAAGAAAGTTGTTAGTACTAGCTAAGGGTTCAAAAGATTTGTTTGAAAACATTAGTGTTATAACATATTTGAGTTTGTAATTACCGTATTTTCATCTCCTGTGTTCATTAAATATTTTATTTCAATGAATGTTATATTTAATGTAATTCATACCGGCCTACCTCATGTTGCACGTTTGCACGTTTTAATAAAAACAATGGCACAATAAAAAAAGATTGTTCAGGTCTATTTGCAATGAAATCCCTCACCTTTTTCTAGGTATATAAGGTTAAAATACATATTTTGCCTGTATTTTAAGGTGTACTAAAATGTGATTCCAATTTTTTTTTCTCATATCGCGATATATTATCGATATCGTCTGAACAGTGAAAAATATCGTGATATGAATTTTAGCTCATATCGCCCACCACTAATCCACACACAAAAAAGAATCAGTATTTTTTAAGCCACTACATCAACACCTATCATAATGGGAGTGGGGGAACGGATTCCGACAGCTGTTTTTTTTTACAGGGGGAACAGAATCCGATGGCAAAAAAACAGCCGTCAGAATCCGTTCCCCCTGTATTTCTTACACAAGGAGGATCTTCTAATATCTATCAAAGTGCTGTCAATTAAACAGCCCCTATAGCCTAGTGGTCAGTGCACAAACATTAAGAGCAGATAATTTTTAGATGACGCAAGTTCAAGTCCCGGCTCGCTGACTTTTTTTTATACCATATTTTCCTATCATAATAAAAGGCTAAAACTTTAAAATATATTTCTTTAAACTGGTGCCATGTAAGCTCCATCCCCACACAAAATTAAATATGCATTTTTTAAGCCACTACATCAACATCTCTCATAATGGGAGTGGGGGAACGGATTCCGACAGCTGTTTTTTTTTTACAGGGAGAACAGAATCTGACGGCAAAAAAACAGCCGTCGGAATCCGTTCCCCCTGTATTCCTTACACAAGGAGGATCTTCTAATATCTATCAAAGTGCTGTCAATTAAACACCCCCTATAGCCTAGTGGTCAGTGCACAAACATTAGGAGCAGATCATATTTAGATGATGCAAGTTCAAGTCCCGGCTAGTGGACTTTATTTTATACCATATTTTCCTATCATAGTAAAAGGCAAAAACTCCAAAATATATATTGTTAAACTGGTGCCAGGTAAGCTCCATCCACACACAAAAAAGAATCAGCATTTTTTTAAGCCACTACATCAACATCTCTCATAATGGGAGTGGGGGAACGGATTCTGACTGCTGTTTTTTTTTACAGGGGGAACAGAATCTGACGACAAAAAAAACAGCCGTCGGAATCCGTTCCCCCTGTATTCCTTACACAAGGAGAATCTTCTAATATCTATCAAAGTGCTGTCAATTAAACACCCCCTATAGCCTAGTGGTCAGTGCACAAACATTAAGAGCAGATAATTTTTAGATGACGCAAGTTCAAGTCCCAGCTCGCGGACTTCTTTTGATACCATATTTTCCTATCATAATAAAAGGCAAAAACTCCAAAATATATATTGTTAAACTGGTGCCATGTAAGCTCCATCCACACACAAAATTAAATATGCATTTTTTAAGCCACTACATCAACATCTCTCATAATGGGAGTAGTGGAAGGGATTCCGACAGCTGTTTTTTTTACAGGGGGAACAGAATCCGACGGCAAAAAAAAACAGCCGTCGGAATCCGTTCCCCCTGTATTCCTAACACAAGGAGGATCTTCTAATATCTATCAAAGTGCCAGCAATTCAAAGTAGGGATGACGAAAACTAAAAAAAATCGGTAACACTTTATATTACGACCCGCAAACAACTGCGTAAGTAAACCGAAATTACGGTGTACGTTTATTTAATTATAGTGTACTTCCGTGTAGGTTTAAGGGAACAATATGTTAAGTTTTGGGTAATAAATGGGTACAACCAGATATACAACCTGCAAAGAACTTCGTAAGTAAACCGAAATTACGATGTACGTTTCTGTAATTATAGTGTACTTCCGTGTAGGTATAAGGGAACAATATGTTACGTTTTGGTAGTAAAGGGGTAACAAGCAGATATACAAGCAAATTATTTATAATGTAATTATTTAAAAACTAACAGGTAGCCTACCTATTCTGTTAATATATTCCAGGCAAAAATTGTACGTCTGTTGTGTATAAAAGTTTTTATCACATTTCTGGCAAAATATGTTCTTGTGCAATGTAGTTACAGGGTAATTTTGACGTCTGTGGGTTGTAAATTAAACTTATATAGGCTATATATAACTTATTACTTACAATACGAAACAACACTATTTGCACAGTAATTACAGAGAAAGGTACTCTTATTAAGAAAAAAAACAAAAAAAAAAAACATTTTATTACCCAGTATATTTGCCCTGACATTTAAGTGTCATTGCAATACAATGTGATAAGTTTAATTTACAATTCACAGATGTCAAAATTACCCTGTAACTACATTGCACAAGAACATATTTTGCCAGAAATGTGATAAAAACTTTTATATACAACAGACGTACAATTTTTGCCTGGAATATATTAACAGAATAGGTACCTGTTTTAAAATAATTACATTATAAATAATTTGCTTGTATATCTGGTTGTACCCATTTATTACCCAAAACGTAACATATTGTTCCCTTATACCTACACGGAGGTACACTATAATTACAGAAACGTACACCGTAATTTCGGTTTACTTACGAAGTTCTTTGCAGGTTGTATATCTGCTTGTTACCCCTTTATTACCCAAAACGTAATTTTTGTTCCCTTATACCTACACGGAAGTACACTATAATTACAGAAACGTACACCGTTTGTCACAGTGTCTGGTTTGTGCTTCCTGGGTAACCACTAGAGGTCCTCTTCCCGCACGGTGTCCTACACTCTGTTACTACATTTCCCATGATCCTGTCTGTCACTGAGTGTTCATTGTGTTCAGCTGTTTCTCGTCACCTCGTTTAGCACTTGTGTATATATACCATGTCAGTATCAGTGTTTGTCACGGAGTCCTTGTTTCATGTCACCCGCTTCCCCAGAATCTGTCTTGGTTTGTTCTAGTGTTTGTTTCTTGTTTTTGGACTGCTTATATGGTTTTTGACCCTTGCCTGGACTGTTTACGAGTTACGGATAACCCTTAATAAATACTGCTATTGGATCTTCCTGTTTACGTGTGGATCGTGACAGAAGGACTCCGTCACTACAAGATCCAGCAGTATGGATTTTTGTGGGTTTTCCTCAACCACAAGGTCAGAGAGGACGCAGCAGAGGGGGAATTCGCAAGCTGGAGAGCTTCCGCCTGGTATGAACATTTTTCAGTGCTTTGAGTTATGGGCTCGAATCACTGAGGAGACCATGGCGGTCAATTCCCCCGAGCCCCCTTCCATCAGGCACGGACAATCATTTGAGGGAACCCGCCTGGCCAAGTTTTCTGGGACCCGTAGAGGCCGCAGGGGAGGTGGTACTAGAGGCGACTTCCAGCACCACTCTCCGCCTCAGTCTCTCCTCCACCCTGGACCAGTGATGCTCGACCCAGAGCTCCCTTCACCGTTGTTCCTGTCCCGCCCGGAGCCTACTCCTCGCCATCAGAAAAGGGGGAGGAGGAGGAGGACCTCCAGCCTCCCCAAAGACCCAGAGGCCGTGCCTGAGCAGGCCGCTGTCTTCCCGGAGGCCGTGCCCGAGCAGGCCGCTGTCTTCCCGGAGGCCGTGCCCGTGCAGCCCGCTGTCGTCCCGGAGGTCGTTCCCGTTCAGCCCGCTGTCGTCTCGGAACTGCCCACCATCAGTCCGGCCACAGCCAAGAGGGCGGTGTTTCTCTTTTACGCAGTAGCGGTTCTGCATACATGGAGGAAGCACACGTCTGCCGAGCCTGAGCTTCACGCCACGTCTGCCGAGCCTGAGCTTCACGCCACGTCTGCCGAGCCTGAGCTTCACGCCACGTCTGCCGAGCCTGAGCTTCACGCCACGTCTGCCGAGCCTGAGCTTCACGCCACGTCTGCCGAGCCTGAGCTTCACGCCACGTCTGCCGAGCCTGAGCTTCACGCCACGTCTGCCGAGCCTGAGCTTCACGCCACGTCTGCCGAGCCTGAGCTTCACGCCACGTCTGCCGAGCCTGAGCTTCACGTCACTTATGCCGAGCCGGAGCTTCACGTCACGTCTGCCGAGCCGGAGCCTCACGTCTCGCCTGCCGACCCAGAGACTGCTCAAGTCACGCCTGCCGACCCAGAGACTGCTCACGTCACGTCTGCCGACCCAGAGACTGCTCACGTCACGCCTGCCGACCCAGTGTCTCCGGATAATATGGCCGCCGCCGAGCCGGTGTCCGTTGCTGTTCCTGAGCCGGTGTCCGTTGCTGTTCCTGAGCCGGTGTCTGTTGCTGTTCCTGAGCCGGTGTCCGTTGCTGTTCCTGAGCCGGTGTCCGTTGCTGTTCCTGAGCCGGTGTCCGTTGCTGTCCCGTGGCCGCCCGAGTGGTCGTCTTTGCCCTGGTCGTCTCCGCCATGGCCGCCCGAGTGGTCGTCTTCGCCCTGGTCGTCTCCGCCATGGCCACCCGAAGGACCTGCCCCATCCCGGCCGCCTGCACAGCCGGATCCGCCCCGGCCACCCGAGGGAAGGTCTCCGCCGTGGCCGCCCGAGTGGTCGTCTCCGCCCTGGTCTTCACCGCCGTGGCCGCACGAGGGGTGTTCACCGCCGTGGCCGCCCGAGGTGTCTTCACCGCCGTGGCCGCCCAAGTGGTCGTCTGCTTCGCCTGGGCCGCTCGATAGACTGTCTGCTTCGCCCTGGCCGCCCGATGGACTGTCTGCTTCGTCCTGGCCGCCGGTTACACCGTCACCCCCTTGTTCCTGTTCCACTTCATGGACCTGGCCCACCATCCCTTCCCCTGATCCTCCACAATTCCACCTCCCTCCTGAACTCTTGTGTTGTGTTTTAGTCATGTCTTGGAGCGTCTGGTAGCCGCTCCGTAGAGGGGGGGTCATGTCACAGTGTCTGGTTTGTGCTTCCTGGGTAACCACTAGAGGTCCTCTTCCCGCACGGTGTCCTACACTCTGTTACTACATTTCCCATGATCCTGTCTGTCACTGAGTGTTCATTGTGTTCAGCTGTTTCTCGTCACCTCGTTTAGCACTTGTGTATATATACCATGTCAGTATCAGTGTTTGTCACGGAGTCCTTGTTTCATGTCACCCGCTTCCCCAGAATCTGTCTTGGTTTGTTCTAGTGTTTGTTTCTTGTTTTTGGACTGCTTATATGGTTTTTGACCCTTGCCTGGACTGTTTACGAGTTACGGATAACCCTTAATAAATACTGCTATTGGATCTTCCTGTTTACGTGTGGATCGTGACACCGTTATTTCGGTTTACTTACGCAGTTGTATGCGGGTCGTAATATAAAGTGTTACCATTAATTCTCATCATGAAGGATCATGAAGACTGGAGTAATGATGCTGAAAATTCAGCTTTGATCACACGAATAAATTACAGTTTACTATGAAAAAACAGATATCCTATGTTAAATTGTTATAATATTACAGCTTTTCCTGTATTTTTTTATCAAATAAATGCAGAAGAGAATTAAAAATCGTACAGACCCCAAACTTTTGAACAGTAGGCTAGTGTACAATAGTGCATTTACTATAATTAGGGTAGTTTGAAAAACTCATTGACTAATTACTGGTGAGTTGAGAGCACAAATCAGAAAATATTTAGTGGTCATGAAAACGTATTCAGATTTAGTATATTAATAATGTATTCACCTCATGACACACTGCTCTAGCACAGGAAAGTGCATGCTTTTAAAATTAAAAAGTATTGGTATCGGTATCGATATCGGCGATACTTTACCTGTATTTACTTGGTATCGGATCGATACCGAATTTTGCAGTGTGTTTGCGAGTGAGTCTTCTCTCCGTGAGAAGAGCCTGAAGGCATTCGGTCATTTCAGTGCTCTCTTTCCTGCAAGATGGGTTGGAGGGAGGGCTGTTTCTTCCACCCTCAAAGGGATGTTGCCTCTATTTTTTCTTTGATGCACATCATGATAAAGTAGCATGGGAAGCACGTCCTGATCGTCAGGTTCCTGAGGGAGCAAGGTAACTGCCTTGTGTCCCTCTTTATCCTCTTGGGCCTTATCTCTGGTGCTACTGCACTGCAGAGACCGCCCCTGAGCCACTGCAGGCAGTGAGTTCAAATTTCTGTTTTTAAAGAAACTGTTCTCATGCTCGCGTGGTCTCTACTAGAGGGTAGGGACTTGCTCGCTTTCGGTCAATGAGTTGTGCCTGGAATTTGAGCCGGATAAGTGGATGGATGTGTGCCCAAGGTTCCTGCCTCTCCCTAAAAGGTGGGACCAGGTGGTGAGCCTGCGAGCGCTGCCCCGGAGGAGGCAGACCCAGCCCTTGCTTTCTATGTCCGTCCGCTTCACTGTGGTTATACGTGCACAGAACGCAAGCCTTAGGACCTCAGATCAGCTCTTGTCTGTTAAGGAAATCAGCAGAAAGGGAAGGCTGTTTCCAAGCGACGTTGGCCCATTGAATGGTGGCTGCCTTCATCTTGGTGAAAATCCCGAGATGCACGTGTCCACTTAGGTGGTGAGCTCCTCTGAAGTGAGTGTGAGCTCCCGCCTAGGCATTGACACAGAGTGCTGTCAGGAGGCTTCTGTCTAGGCACTGGAAGGTGGCAGCACTAGTGGCGTTTTCAAATAGATCCCCATTCAGTCGACGTCAACTAAGTCTGACGTTCTCGACTGAAAGGGAACGTCTTGAAGGAGGGAACGGAGGACGTAGTCCCCCTGCCACTACTGCTGGACCACCGCTGACTCCGGGGGGCCGCTCGGCTCCTCAAAAAATCAACTGGTGCGTGCCTCCACTTCCGTGTTTATACCCATGCTGTGGGGCGGAGTGTGTAATCACACGCACACCAATGTTGAATTGGCTTGGTTAAATAATAGTACGAAGAAGACAGACACTCCCTAAGTGTGATCCCCATTCAGTCGACGTCGACTACGTCCTACGTTCCTTCCTTCAGGGAACAGTGGGTTGCGTACGCAACCAGGACGTTTTACAGCCTGAAAATCACATTATATGGGAAGCAATATTTGGACATTAATATAAAAAAGTATTAAAAATATAATTTATTTTTAAAGTATTGTTGTTATTTTATTTTTTTTAAGTTAAATTTTATTCATAGGCAGCCCAAACTTTGTAGGGTGGAAGACAAACATATCAATATAACTGAACCATTACAATTTTGTACGGCATGCCCTAGATTTGGAAAAAAAAATGTGAAAAGACTGAACATAAACTTTGAGCAAAATCTAAGAGGGTGCAGCAACTTTTTTCTTGGATTTTGTCTGATTTGACACAGAATGACCCAGCTGCATGTCATTTTTCTCAAATCCTCCCACTCAGTGCTACTAGACAGTGATTAATTTTGAAAAATGAAACCGGTGTTATATATAATCCTTCTGCTATTACAAAACACAATTTTGTCTGTTTATACCATTATCTCTTTTAATGTGATAAAAACACTAAATAATAATTTTGACTATGTATATACCAATAAGGTGCTGGAAAAAGCTTTAAAATGGACCCTGAAAGTGTTTGAAACGTGCTAGAATTTGACCTTGGAAAAGTTGTACAAACCCTGTATTTTTTTTTAAATTTGTTTAGTTTTTGTAAGGTCTATTATCTTGATGCCTTTAATTGAAATAATTTTTGTATCATAAAATAAAGTGTTTCTATTTTTATTCTGGACCCACATATTTTGCCCTTGTAGAAGTGAATCTGAATTAGCTAATTAGCTAGCTGCATTTGAGTTCTATTAAATATTTCCCTGGATGGGGGAATTCCCGGGGTGTTGTAGTCAATTATTTCTTTAAAGACAAGAATTTACTTCTGTATTCACATCCTAGTTTACGGCCCCTTAATATTGAAAATGGCCCAATAGCTTCTGGCAGTGTTGAAGAGGGCAGGTGTCAATAAGGAAGTTTGGTAATGAGTAACCTTATTTTGCGAAAAAGTAACATGAGTTTTCAGTGTTCAGCTCAGCCTATAAGTATGTTATGACAACATTGAGTCAGTGTAGAAGTAGGATGTTTCTGGGGCTGTGCTGAAGAGCAAGAGATTCACTGTAGAATGTTAACGTGTATGGAGTATGGCGAAGTGTAAAACAGACTGCATCGAAAGGCCTCTGTCTCTGGTCTTTGAAAAGCTTGGTCATGTTGTTGGTAGACATCCATGTGTGTTTCTTTTATTACCTTTATTTGTTTCTGCTGCCCTTGGAGCCGGTTTCATCTTTCTTCATGAGAGGGAAGCAAATGATATTGAAGACCAGTTTACGCCTGTCAATGGACCTGCCAAGTTGGAGAGAGCATTTGTGGTAGAAAATTTCCCACAATCAGAAGAGTTTTCTCAGCTACGGCTTGCGTCTGAAGGCACTTATGCCTCTTTGATCATCACAGACTTGCAAGGAGAAAATATATTAACTGAAGCAGCTTTTAATGATATAATAGAGCTAGACAGACAAGTGAGAAGTATGATGACAGGAAACACTTTTGAAAACCTCTGTGCCAAAACAAAGGGAAGGTGCATATCAAATGCAATTTTAGACATTATAAATTACAATGCTACTGAAATAGTGTCTTCAAACATAACATACCCAAAGAATAATGACATGTTTTTGGGAGCAAGTATCGGCAAAGTAGAGCTAAATAGCTCAAAGCTCACAAGTGCCAAAGCGATCAGACTTTTTTATTTCTTAGACGAGAAGAAGACAAAGGAAAACCGTTACTGGCTTGATGGCTTTCTAAAACTCCTCTCAAACTCTACAGTACAGACAACGGTAAGTCCAAAAAATTGTATTGTGGGTTATGAGTTATATCTACATGTACAGATACCTAATGACCATTGTGTATAGGGGTGGGCGGATCGATCCTGAAGTATCGATACTTTTGATTCTGATGTTGTATCGAAAAGGATCGATCCTCACATAAAAATATCGTACCAAATATAAATTTTTTGTTTTGTTTTTACCAGTAATTGTATTAATTTGGCACGAAATTCAGAGCATAAAATAATTTTCTAAGTGGAAAAATAAGTAAATGTTAGCGAATAATTGTGTAGGATAGAACTATTTATCCTAGTCATCTGAATACAAGATGAAACCAATCAATAACAGAGTGTTCTATCACATAGAAAAAAGATAGCCTATGTTAATTTAAATTGTAATAATAAGTTTTTACTGTATTTTTGATCACATAAATGCAGAAGAGACTTAAAAATCTTACAGACCCCAAACTTTTGAACAGTAGTGTGCAATAATGCATTTACTATAATTAGGCAAGTTTGCCAAAAGTTCAAGTGGATTGTGCTATGCTCTATAACAATTGTTGTTAATAAATCTGTCAGAAAAAAAAAAAAAACATGTGCAAAAGCTTAAAGGGCACCTATTATGGAATTTTGAAATTTAGCTTTCATGTAGTGTGTAACATAGATCTAAGTGAACAAAAACATCCTGCAAAGTTTGAAATATGAAAGTGCACCGTATATAAAGTTATTGTCTTTCAAAAGTGAGAGTCGACTCGGAGTCATTTTTATGAATCGTTAGAAGACCGAAGCTTTTTCTCTGACTAGATGACGTCAACTTGTCAAGTTATTTGAATACGATACGCCCACTTATTGCGCTCCAAGGCCAGCAGGGAATCATCATGGCGACGAGACGCTGTGTTCTGAAGTGCGGCTCAAAAGCAAACTTTTTTCATCTGCCCAAGGAGGAGCATTTGAAGACTAAGTGGCTACAATTCACTATACCACAGAAGTATAGTCCGAGCCTTGTGCTTTGTTCGCGTCATTTTGAAGACGATTGCTTTTTAAATGCAATCAAACTTGGATTCGCGAGCCACTGATATTGAAGGAAGGTTCAGTTCCAAGTGTATTTGCATCAGCTTCCTCCTCCGTATCACAACCTGTAAGTGTTATTAATAATTTTTGCTTTTATATTTTATGTAGCATGCTTAATAATTATTTTGTTTGTTGTGTAAGCACCGTTTAGCTTCTAGGTCTTCAATGACAATTGTATTGAGATATGTGAAGTGTTTGTCGTTGTTTTCGGAGTTGTCTAAAGAATAGAGTAATACCTCGTAGTAACGTAACTGCATTTTTTTTTTTGTAAAAACGTTTTGTTTATGCATCGGGCTAACGCAAACAAAGACTGATTGTGCTTTTACAATATGAACTCTGGGCTATGCTCGCTAACATAACATTAAATTCTTTATCTTATTTTTCGTTTTTTACTACAAACTATAAAGCAGTGGACTATAATCATTATTATAATACAATTTAATTGATAAAAGCATCATTGCACTCCGTGTTAAAAATAAGTATTATCTCTGTAAACACTGCTGGGTCATCTGACCAATCAACGCAGATTAGCGTCGCGCAAAGGAGGGGTTTGGAAAAACGAGTCGTTAAACGAATCATTTGGGAGTCGGTGAGCAAATCAGGTAAAAATAAATGCATATTATACGAAAACAAAAGTGTTTTTTGTCATTGCATGCACGTAAAACTGTTGTTGGGGACTCCCTAAACAACATTAGGAACATTTTAAATGTCATAATAGGTGCCCTTTAACATTTAGGGGTACAACAGCCTGGCACTGGCAGCCCTTTATAATGGTTTTACTATACAGCAACCAAATGACTGATTACAGGCGAGTAGAGAGCACAAATCACAAAATATTGTAGTGGTCATGAAAATGTCAGATTTAGCATATTAATGATGCATTCACCTCATAAATCATGACATACTGCTCTAGCACAGGAAAGTGCATGGAAGTACAAGGGCATGCTTTTAAAATGAAAAGTATTGTTTTCGATACCAAATTTTGTAGTATTGCCCCAAAAGTAATTTGAACAACAATTCCAATATTTTGAACCAAAATATTTTAAATTAAGCCAAATCTATGTATAATTGCTTGGTCATAATTTGTCATAATTATTTCTTCACTGTGCTTCAACACAATACAACACATTCATATTTACACTAACTATACTGAACAGTGTTTTGTGTTGATTTTCTACAGGTCCATGTGTCTTACTTTACATCAATATCAAGACAGAATGAGTTGGAGACCAATTCAGACTCTGTGATCCCTCTCTTCTCTGTTACATATGTGCTGGCCATTACCATTTCAATTCTGTCTTGTTTAAGGTATTATAAAGATTTAAAAATCACATTCGCACATTTCTAAATGACATCTGGGTAAATGTAATTTAGCTATGTTATTTATCTCTTGTCTCTTTCCTCAGGTTAGACTGTGTCAGGACGAAGGTGTGGGTGGCTGCGTTCGGTGTCCTCTCCGCTGGGATGGCCGTGTTGGCCAGCTTTGGTCTTCTGCTGTTCTGTGGAATGCCGTTTGCCATGACCGTGGAAACAGCCCCCTTTCTGATTCTGGGTAAATGTCATTTATTTCATCACCTTAAGTGTCTCACAGCTGATGTTCACAGGCTCACCTCTCTGCTTTCCTCCAGGTGTTGGTGTTGATGACATGTTCATTATGATCTCCTGCTGGCAGAAGACTGAAGTTCATAAAGCCGTGGAGGTTCGTTTAGCAGAGACGTATAAAGAGGCTGGCGTGTCCATCACTATCACCACGCTGACAGATGTGCTGGCTTTCTACATCGGTCTCATGACGCCCTTCCGCTCAGTCCAGTCCTTCTGCATGTACACCAGCACAGCTCTTCTGTTCTGCTACATCTTCAACATCACCTTCTTTGGCGCGTGTCTCGCACTGAATGGTAGGAGAGAGAAAGGCAACAGACACTGGCTGACCTGCATGAAAGTCCCAGAAGCTACTGGTGATGATGGAGGCTGTTGTGTTGGTGGGGCGTATGATGAAAACACTCGTAAGGAATTTGAAATGCCAATGGATTCATTCTTTAAGAACTATTATGGCCCTTTCTTAACTAGAGCGTGGGTTAAGGCGCTCATGTGTCTGATCTATGCCGGGTATTTGGCAGTCAGTATCTATGGATGCTTACAAGTACAGGAAGGTTTAGATGTGAAAAATTTAGCACCAGACGGCTCATATGTTGGTAGTTACTATGACAAAGAAGATGAATTCTTCTCTGCCTTTGGTCCCAATGTCATGTTAGTTATAAAGGATGAAGACTTTCAGTACTGGAACTCAACTGCTCGCAAAAGTCTTGACTTGTGTGTGGAGAATTTTCAAAATCTGACAGTGGCAGATTCAGGCATTTCACCTATTTCTTGGCTGAGTGAATACATTAAGTTTGGACTAAAGGCAGGTTTCAATTTAGACAATGAAACACAATTCAAAAGCCATTTAATTGCATTTCTTAATCAGTCAGGTTTTAGTGAAGATGTTAATTTTACTAACAATCAAATCCATGCGTCACGTATGTTTATTCAGACTGTGAACATCAGCATAGCGATCGATGAGAAGAACATGCTGGATGCATTTAGAGAAACCGCAGAAAAATGTGTCGTTGATCTGATAGTGTATCACCCGGCATTCATCTATTTCGACCAATACGCCGTCATTGTCAGTAATACAATCCAGAATATAGTAGTTGCTACATGTGTAATGTTAGTCATTTCACTCCTGTTGATCCCAAACCCTCTTTGCTCTCTCTGGGTGACATTTGCCATTGTATCTGTCATTGTGGGAGTGACCGGTTTCATGGCATTATGGGATGTTAGTTTAGACGCCGTGTCTATGATTATTCTTGTTATTTGTATCGGGTTTTCTGTCGACTTCTCTGCTCACATATCCTATGCTTTTGTGTCAAGTGAAAAGTCCTCAGCGAATGAGAAAGCCGTGGATGCCATCACTAAACTGGGCTATCCCATCGTTCAGGGCGCAGTGTCCACTATCGCAGGTGTGGTGGTGCTCGCGGCTGCTAAAAGCTACATCTTCAGGACCTTCTTCAAAATCATGTTCTTAGTCATTCTGTTCGGGGCCGTCCATGGCATCATATTCATACCGATGTTCCTGACCTTCCTTGGCACTTGTAGTAAAAACAAACAAAATCTTCCAGAGTCCAGTGACACAAGCGAACGGCGGGTAATAGCAGCTGTGATTCAGAATGTATGGCGTGCTGATCCTGACTGTCCATAGGCACCGTGTCAAGTGGTTTATAAAATGGATGGATTAACTTTTTTATTTTTGTAGATGCTTAGCGCTATATGGCACTTTGATTTGACCATGCAAGAAGATCCTGAAATAACAATAATTCTTATACATACACTATACTTTCTGTCATGGATTTACCAGGCTCCACTATCGACACAGAGATGAAAGAGTTAAAACTCTACAGACGTGCTCGCGCTCATGACCGCTACTGAACATCTGAACACAAACAACGATTAAATGCACATTGACGAATCTTCTTCCAAAATGTAATCAAATGTATTTTTCTGCAAGCGTGTTTAAACTGGTTGACTGTGTCTAAAGCAGCCAAAGGCATTCGTTTTCGAGACGAGCAATACACACAAACTACCGCGGGATGACAGGTGTTCCTTTCATAAACTGAGAACAATGGCTTATTTAATCTATATAAATTAAGGGTATATGTCCAAAAAACTGGTAATGTCATACTTTGTAGTAGTGCTATAATAATCTGTAGTAGTGGCGTAATAATCTGTTTGGTTGTAAAATGTATTACCCGAATGAAATTAAATCGAATGTATCATCCTGTGGAATCACTCATTCACAGACCGCTTACGAAGATGTTCAACTAATAAAGATCTTCATTGCTGGCAAAAAATATGATGCATTTGAAGATTTGTTTTCACTTGACTGTAGCCTACACGGCCACTTCATCCAACGCTCTTGATGTTTTTAAATTTTCCTGTTACGAGTCCGAGTGTGAAACCACTTCAGACGATTCAGTGCGTGAAGGAAACTGAACAAATCATTCAAACTGATTTGCGAACCAATTTAGACAGTTCTGCCTACTTGTTTGGTAATGTCTTTGAACAGAATCGACTCAAAAGAGTGATTCATTTGTGAATTGAGCATCGCTCATGCCCCAGAATAGCGCGCTAGAAATAAACTATGCATTTAACAACATATTGCATTAAAATAAAGTAACGAGAGGAACGTCACCAAACGTAACAAAGTAAAAGTACAGTTTTTTCATTAGAAATGTACTTGAGTTAAAGTAAAAGTACCCACATTTAAATGTACTCTTAAAGTAAAATTTTAAGTACAATGTGCCAATTTTCCCAAAAAAATACTCAAGTAAATGTAACAAAGTAAATGTACTTTGTTACTACCCGCCTCTGCCGGAAACCGATTGAGCTCAGCCATCTTGAAGGATATCTCTATTCTCTAATTGCACCGCGAGGAGTGAGGAGGTTTTTCCACCTCATATAATATACAGTGTAATATGACATGTTTTTTGCATTTTCTTTAACCCTGTAGAACCTAAAGCTAAAATAGGTGTTTTTTCACATATTTAGATTTTTTGACTGTAAAATTCTAAAACAATGTGCTATCTTCATGTGCATGGTGTCATCTTTTTCAGAAAAAGATTACCTTTCAACAAATTACAGTTATTGACCATTATTGTGTGTGGTGAGTTTGTAAATATAATTTAAATAGACAAAAATAAAAAAAACGAGAATAAATTTTCCGATTTTTATTTAGAAAAAAACTGAAAAATAACGAACGAAAGAAACTAACACTTTAAAGTTGAAAAATGAAGTATAATACAACTATACAAGTCTTTTTTGTGACATTGGGTTGCACAGTTTTCATTTAGGACACTTTTTTTCATACATACACAAATGCGTCCATTCATATTAGGCACGCACACATACACATGCATACAACACATGCTAAGATACGTGAAAAAGTAACGGCCATCCGCCTCCCAAGTTTCATTAAAAATCATCCCAATCCCCTCTTCTGCTGTCTAACACTTCTTTCACCGTGTATTTGTTCGTGTCTTTTATTATTTTATGCAATCCAAAACACTCTAACCTGCCGCACTTCGCATCTCTCGGTTCAAATCCTTCCTTCCCGCTCTGCCAGAAAGCTGCTGTCATTTGCTGACGGAAAGCATAACGTTACCGTAATAAGCCATATATTGCCGGAAAGCGCATGTTGTCTACTGTCAGGGGCAATTTGAATGGTTTTGATAGTGCAAACGGTTTAAGAGTTACGGTACAATGAATACAGCTCACTGATCTGTGTTGGCGACGACACATTCGGTTCTAAAGGGTTAACCCCACAGTTTTCACAGTATTCACTGTTCCTTTTCCCCATTAAAAACAAGTTGCCATTCAATTCTGTGTGATCCACTCTGTCTTGTCATTATAATTTCCTCCTGCCTAGTCTTTTCTTTATCATTTTTAATACTGACAGATTTTTGTACTTTATGATATCCCCTTCCTTTCGTGTCTTCTTCCCACCATTTCTGCCATAGTCTCATACCTTTCTTTCTAATCACTGCGTTTCCTTTTCCTTTTCCTAGTGGAATTGAAACTGTTATTTCCTTCTGTACTGCATCTTTTACTAGTTTCTCTGCACTCTTGTTTCCTTTCACTCCCTCATGTGCTGGCACCCAACAAAACGTCTCAGGTTACAGCTGTAACCTATGTTCCCTGGGAACAGGGAACGAGACAATACGTCATCGACGCTTTGGGGAACGCCTCAGGCGTGACAGGTGTCTGAAATCAAATATCAACTCACAGCAATCATGCTGACCGGCGACAGCCCGTGCATCATCAGCTTAAATGATGAGCGCGCAACCTGGATGTATAAAAAGGGCGCCTTGAAACCGTAACAACATCCTATCGTCTTCAGGGACTGTTGCAGGCAGGCCCCGAGGCATGGCAGGGAGACGTATTGTCTCGTTCCCTGTTCTCAGGGAACATAGGTTACAGTTGTAACCTGAGACGTTCCCTTTCGAAGGGAACTCAACAATACGTCATCGGCGCTTTGGGGAACGAAATACCCACTCCGCCATGCTGAGGGGAGTGCATGCCTAAAGGCAGTGACAACTGTCAGAACCAAAAGTTCAGAGAACACTGGGACCACTCACCCTTAGGTCATATCGGGCTGTCAGTGACAGCACTCCCTACCGGTCATAGCCCAAGCTAATGAACCAAGAAACTGCCAACACATAGTTAATGTGGGGTATATCTGGGCCAGCTCAAAGGCTTAGGACCACAACTTCCAAATAGAAGGGGTCATTTCTAGGGAGTGTGGCTAGGGGACCCAAAGGACTCCCAGCCAGTCACTATTCAGGAGAGCATGCCTCCTGAAATGCCTCCAGGCTGGCCTGGTGATCTATACTAAGACACACAGTCTGGCCATTGCCTGTCTGTCCGAGACAGAACCTCTGGAAGTTGCCTTGGATAAGGCATCCAAAAACCGAAAGCCTGCGAAGCTGGCAGAAAACCATTCAGTCCCGGATCACAGAGACGGGATCTCATGGAGAGTGTGACTACATTTAGAAACGACGAACGTTGTCCACTCAATCCACGGGTCTACCCAGTGCTCGCTCCGAACACTGGGGACGTAAGAGAGGGTTCAAACCAGGAAGGTATACTGAGGCCTAAGACCTGATGATCCCCTCATGTGGGGAGCTCCAGAATGTGAGAGCTCATATCAGGAAGGCCGGTGAGGCCTGTAACCTGACATGTGGAAGCTCATAACCAGGAAGGCCTGGTGAGGCCTGTAACCTGGCGACCACAGTGTGTGGGGGCTCATAACTAGGAAGGCCGGATGAGGCCTGTAACCTGATAACCACAATATGTGGGAGCCCACATTCAGGAAGGCCGGGTGAGGCCTGTAACCTGACATGTGGAGGCTCATAACCAGGAAGGCCTGGTGAGGCCTCTGACCTGATAACCACTGTATGTGGGAGCTCATACTCAGGAATGCCTGGTGAGGCCTGTGACCTGACAACCACGGCATGTGGGAGCTCATACTCAGGAAGGCCTGGTGGGGCCTGTGACCTGACAACCACGGCATGTGGGAGCTCACATTCAAGAAGGCCTGGTGAGGCCTCTGACCTGATAACCACTGTATGTGGGAGCTCATACTCAGGAAGGCCTGGTGAGGCCTGTGACCTGACAACCACGGCATGTGGGAGCTCATACTCAGGAAGGCCTGGTGGGGCCTGTGACCTGACAACCACGGCATGTGGGAGCTCACATTCAGGAATGCCTGGTGAGGCCTGTGACCTGACAACCACGGCATGTGGGAACTCATACTCAGGAAGGCCTGGTGGGGCCTGTGACCTGACAACCACGGCATGTGGGAGCTCATAACCAGGAAGGCCTGGTGGGGCCTGTGACCTGATAACCACTGTATGTGGGAGCTCATACTCAGGAAGGCCTGGTGGGGCCTGTGACCTGACAACCACAGCATGTGGAGCTCACATTCAGGAATGCCTGGTGAGGCCTGTGACCTGACAACCACGGCATGTGGGAGCTCACATTCAGGAATGCCTGGTGAGGCCTGTGACCTGACAACCACGGCATGTGGGAGCTCATACTCAGGAAGGCCTGGTGGGGCCTGTGACCTGACAACCACGGCATGTGGGAGCTCACATTCAGGAAGGCCTGGTGAGGCCTCTGACCTGATAACCACTGTATGTGGGAGCTCATACTCAGGAAGGCCTGGTGAGGCCTGTGACCTGACAACCACGGCATGTGGGAGCTATACTCCCACCTGACAGCTTTGGCAGCTCACACTCAGTGAGACCCAGGCGGCTGTAAAAATTGTGAAACACGGTCTGGATGGCTGAAAATATCTAACTTCTTAAAGTCAGATAATATTCCATCATTTTAATTTTATAGAATTAAATGCACCATAATTTCCAAACAATACTGATTAATATAATTACGGTCTCGTAATCTACATGTTGCCTCGGCAAGCGAGAGATTCGAACCTTACGATATATTTGGCTTTCATCCCTCGAGAAGAAAGCCAACAGGTGCGATGCTGAAACATTTGGAAGCGCACAGATGTACGCATCGAGACATTTCTATAGAACACTGCCAGCACCCTCAGGAGCTGACTGTGAATGCCTCCCACCCAATCAGTATTGTCTCACAGATCGCGTGTCTCTTTTTACTGTAGACCCCGAAATCTACGCGCTGCCTCGGCAACGCGAAATTAGAGTCATCCTGATCTCTGCAGCTCGCTCTCGTCAGTCGATGACGTGTCTGAGAGGAACCGCCCCTCTCGAGACCATCAGCGAACTTAGCAAGGTACCCCATTGAAGCGAAACACCACTCTGCCTTGGCAAGAGCGGGACCGAGGTTCAGAAGCTGAGCTCTTCCCTCAAGAAGAGAGCCAGACGAAAGCTGAGCATCTGAATAGAAAAACGCTCACAGTTTGCACAGGAAGCTCTCGAGAGCCGCCGTGCGTGCTTTTTCATTTCCCACACAGAAAAAGCTCATTTTCATGTGTCATCTGGCTACAAGAAACCTTGGGCATGGGTGACACATTAAACACAATGCTTATCAGTGTTAACTGTTTAAAGATTGCGCTTAATTCTTCTTCAACCGTTAAGATGGACGAAAAAAACATGGCGACAGTCAATGGGACAGGTGCGTCAGGAGCTCTCCTGGCACTTTTAGTTTTTGGAATTATTTTAAACCTCACAGAATCGGGACAGTGTGTAAACACACAGCAAGTTTCCCATAATTTATCAGTGTAACGAGAAACAACGTCAGTAAAGCATTTCGGATATGGAAAGCACATTTTAATGCAGACGTTTGTAAACACTGCGGTCGGCCGGGATCAACACAAGCGAAATAATGCAGTCCGGGGCAAACACCAAAGTGACAGTGGGATTATAATCATACTCTACCTGTTGCTGTCCGGAGATGTGCACCCGTGCCCAGGTCCGATTTTCCGGGATGCCAGCTGTAAGGCACCAGCGAGCGCACTAGTCGCCACTGAGGGGCTGGGGCTCAATCGGCATCGACCGGCAGGTGGATCTATCAATGACGGGGAGCGAAGATCTCGGACGAAACAGGCTGAGACGCCGGGCTTGGTGAGTGAGGGCCTTGACTGGCCATCTTTCAGCGCGTGGACCGACGGCGGCGGGGCTGTCGCCGTTGAGGAGCAAACAACTACAAATCCCTTGCCCTGCGTTTCTGACCCTACTCGATCATATCGTGCGGATGTCAAGGTAACTGGTTATTGCGCTCAAGGTAAGCGTGAAAATCTGCACGATACAACCCACAGTCGTTTCAAAAACATTATAAACCCTGCTTTGAAAAAACACCGCAAACTGAACTTTTTTAAAACTGTCAATCACTCTTGGCTGATCTGGGATCAACAACTCAAGCCAAGGGGTCTATTTGGAGGGCATATGAACATCCGTAGCCTCAGCCCAAAGTCTGAAGAAGTACATCATCTTCTTATTAACTCCAACTTAGATTTTTTGGGTCTGACAGAATCTTGGTTACATAAAAACTCTCCATCTGCTGCATTACATGTACCAGGGTATAATATTTTTAGACGGGATAGATGTGAGGGAAGAGGGGGAGGGGTAATGATTTACATAAAAGATCACATTAACTGTCAGCAGATATGTTGGCCTTTTGACCATGATTTGGAGTGTATTGGGGTGAATATACTGCTCTCATCTGAAATGTCTTTTGTGTTAATTGTTGTATATCGTCCACCCTCCTCTAATAATGATTTCTATATCACTTTTAAAAAGCTACTGCAAGCATGTGATTTTAAAACTGAGGTAATACTGCTTGGTGATCTTAACTGTAACTGGCTTAATAAGACTAATAGGAAATCCCTTAAACAGATTACAGATAGTCTGGATTTTACTCAATTGTTGGAAGGTCCTACTAGAATAACTACATCGTCTCAGACACAGATAGATTTAATATTCAGTAACAAGCCTGAAAGAATTGTAAAAACATTTAATTTTATTACTGGACTGTCTGATCATAATCTGACTCTACTGTCGAGAAAACTTACAAAAAAGCGATTTCATCATTCTAATAAACCCGTGGAGCAACTTAGGATTCCTAAGAATGAAATGGATAATTTTCAAAAGGCAGTACAGCAGACTAATTGGATAGATATATTTACTGGGATTAACATAGAAGAAAAAGAAAAATGCAAAATGTTTTCTACCAAGCTACAAAACCTAGTTAAGGAGTTTACTAGAAAGGTAAAAGGAAAGAAAAAAGCAAATGCACTCCCCTGGCTCAATACTGAAATATTTAATTTGATGAAAGAAAGAGACTCCGCTTTAAAAAGATCATTAAAAACAAAATTAAATAGTGATAGGCATAGGTTCACTTCATTACGTAATCAAGTGATTAAAGTGATAAGAAAGGCTAAAGCCAATTTTTTTATGACAATTATTAATGAGGGAAAAAGGTAACACAAAACTGATCTGGGAACAGATTAAGAATGTGATGGGAATTACCCATAAGATTAGAAACCAGTTAGAATTGAATCTGAATGGTAAACTAATTCAAGACCCAGCTCAAATAGCTGTAGCTTTTAATGAATATTTTATTAACTCTGTGAATGAAATCGCACAGAATTTTTTCCCTAATAACTGGAAATGTTGTCACAATAGATGAAAGCATGCCTTCTTTTAGCATTCAACCTATTTGTGAAGTAAAAACTCAGGCAATTATTAATTCTCTTAAAATATCATCAACAAAAGATATTTATGGAATGGACTCGAAAATGCTTAAATGCCTGAAAGAACATCTATCTTACCCTATCACACAAATTTTTAATCAGTCAGTATTAGAGGGGATATTTCCGACCACCTGGAAAACTGCAATTGTAATTCCCATATTTAAGTCAAATGACCCACGGAACATATCTAACTACCGCCCAATTAGTATTCTTCCAGTGGTCTCTAAGGTTGCTGAAAAATGTGTGTCAGAGCAGCTTGTCTCTTTTCTTAATAATAGTCCCTTCACACTTCATCCGATGCAGTTTGGTTTCCGGGCCCATCACTCCGCAGAAACGGCTAACTGTTACTTTTTAGAGACTGTTAGAGCAATGGTGGACAAGGGAGGTGTTGTTGGCGCTGTGTTTTTAGACTTCCGTAAAGCATTTGACACAGTCAACCATCAGGTCCTTATTGCTAAACTCTCTACTTTTAATTTTTCCCCCTCTGCAATTAAATGGTTTGAGTCATATTTAACTGGTAGAACTCAATTTGTTTCTGTGAACAGCCATCGTTCACTAGCTCTTAATTTATGCACAGGGGTGCCACAAGGATCAATACTTGGCCCACTTTTGTTTAGTCTATATATTAATGATTTGCCATCAGTTTGCCCTGACATCAATACAATAATGTATGCGGACGATACTGTAATTTATGTGCATGCCAAGACAAAAAATCTGGCTGCCACAAAATTGACTTAAGCCATGGACCAGATCACCAATTGGCTAAATCGTTCATGTCTTCAATTAAACGTAGATAAAACTGTGGGAATGTTTTTTACAAAAAGACAATGTAATAGTGTGTCAAACATATCAATTTCGGGTCAAAACATTACTATTGTGCCACAATTTAAATATCTGGGCGGTATTATTGATTCTAATCTCTCTTTTAAAACACATATTAAGAAAGTCTGCAATAGAGTCAAGTTTAGTTTAGCTAATTTTAGATATATTAGAAGTGCCCTTACTTTTAATGCTGCTAAATTATTTATGGATGCAATGATTATGTCACATCTAACATATTTGTCTGACAAGCTGGGGACAAACTAACAGTTCATCACTTAAGCCACTAGCAACTATTTATAAAAAAAACTCTTAAAAATTTTGGACCAGAAGCCCAACAGTTTACACCATTGTATAATCTTAAAAAAATATAAACTGCTGAGCTGGGAAAATGTAATCAAATACAAAAATATTTGTCTGGTTTACAAAATTTTACATAATACCGCTCCGCCTCCTTTCAATTCATTTATAATCCAACGCAATAACAGCAGTCATAATACCAGAAGCACCACACGTGGCGATCTAGTAATCCCACTCAGAAAAAGTACATTTGGTCAATTTATCATTTTCATTTACTGCAATACATAACTGGAACTCATTGCCCATTACAATTAAAAACATACATATGTATTCGACTTTTACTGTACACCTTAAAAATTGGCTAATCGACAATTACACCTGCACACATTAATATGCTAGATGTGATGTGCGCACTAGATGTGACATGATCATGCTTCTGCCACTTGATCTCTGCTGACTGTTTCAATGCTATGTCCTATCTGTGTTTCATGTGGCCTTTGCATGATTATCTTTTGTGTCAATTTTCTCTATTTATTGCTTGACCTGCTTTTATGTCTCTGTAATTTGTGCTTGCTTGTCTGTTTCAATTTTGTACCACCTTGTCTGTTTGTCTAAGCTCTTGCTTAAGCCTTGTTTTAATTGTAATGTATTTATTGATGTATGCCAATTACCCAGCTAACAGGGAACGTTCCCAGAACATTCACTAACGTTCTTTAAAAGTTGTGTAAATGTTAGTACAAAACGTTATTAAAATAATGTTTTCGGAACGTTCATATAACGTTATTAACGTTCTCATAACGTTGAGAGAAAACGTTCTTAGAACAACGTTCTTAGAACGTCTTTTTGACGTTATTTGTGCTTGATCAAAGTTCTCATAATGTTGATATAAAACGTTCTTGGAACAACGTTCTTGGAACGTCTTTTTGACGTTATTTGGGATTGATGAACATTCTCATAACGTTGATTGAAAACGTTCTTGGAACAACGTTCTTGGAATGTCTTTTTGACGTTATTTTTGATTGATGAACGTTCTCATAACGTTGATTGAAAACGTTCTTGGAACAACGTTCTTGGAACGTCTTTTTGGACGTTATTTGTGATTGATGAACGTTCTCATAACGTTGATATAAAACGTTCTTGGAACAACGTTCTTGAAACGTCTTTTTGACGTTATTTCGTGATTGATGAACGTTCTCATAACGTTGATAGAAAACGTTCTTAGAACAACGTTCTTGGAACGTCCTTTTTGACGTTAATCTTGTGATTGATGAACGTTCTCATAACGTTGATATAAAACGTTCTTGGAACAACGTTCTTGGAATGTCTTTTTGACGTTATTTCGTGATTGATGAACGTTTTCATAACGTTGATAGAAAACGTTCTAAAACCAAAGTTCTCGGAACGTCTTTTTGACGTTATTTGTGATTGATGAACGTTCTCATAACGTTGATAGAAAACGTTCTTAGAACAACGTTCTTGGAACGTCTTTTTTGACGTTATTTGTGATTGATGAACGTTCTCATAACGTTGATATAAAACGTTCTTGGAACAACGTTCTCGGAACGTCTTTTTGACGTTATTTGTGATTGATGAACGTTCTCATAACGTTGATAGAAAACGTTCTTGGAACAACGTTCTTGGAACATCTTTTTGACGTTATCTGTGATTGATGAACGTTCTCATAACGTTGATAGAAAACGTTCTTAGAACAACGTTCTTGGAACGTCTTTTTGACGTTATTTGTGATTGATGAAAGTTCTCATAACGTTGATATAAAACGTTCTTGGAACAACGTTCTTGGAACGTCTTTTTGACGTTATTTCGTGATTGATGAACGTTCTCATAACTTTGATAGAAAACGTTCTTAGAACAACGTTCTTGGAACGTCTTTTTGACGTTATCTGTGATTGATGAACGTTCTCATAACGTTGATATAAAACGTTCTTGGAACAACATTCTTGGAACGTCTTTTTGACGTTATTTCGTGATTGATGAACGTTCTCATAACGTTGATAGAAAACGTTCTAAAACCAAAGTTCTTGGAACGTCTTTTTGACGTTATTTGTGATTGATGAAAGTTCTCATAACGTTGATATAAAACGTTCTTGGAACAACGTTCTTGGAACGTCTTTTTGACGTTATTTCGTGATTGATAAATGTTCTCATAACGTTGATAGAAAACGTTCTTAGAACAACGTTCTTGGAACGTCTTTTTGACGTTATTTGTGATTGATGAAAGTTCTCATAACGTTGATAGAAAAACGTTCTTGGAACAACGTTCTTGGAACGTCTTTTTGACGTTATTTGTGATTGATGAAAGTTCTCATACCGTTGATATAAAATGTTCTTGGAACAATGTTCTTGGAACGTCTTTTTGACGTTATTTCGTGATTGATTAACGTTCTCATAACTTTGATAGAAAACGTTCTTAGAACAACGTTCTTGGAACGTCTTTTTGACGTTATCTGTGATTGATTAACGTTCTCATAACTTTGATAGAAAACGTTCTTAGAACACAACGTTCTTGGAACGTCTTTTTTGACGTTATCTGTGATTGATGAACGTTCTCATAATGTTGATATAAAATGTTCTTGGAACAATGTTCTTGGAACGACTTTTTGACGTTATTTCGTGATTGATTAACGTTCTCATAACTTTGATAGAAAACGTTCTTAGAACAACGTTCTTGGAACGTCTTTTTGACGTTATCTGTGATTGATGAAAGTTCTCATAACGTTGATATAAAACGTTCTTGGAACAACGTTCTTGGAACGTCTTTTTGACGTTATTTTCGTGATTGATAAATGTTCTCATAACGTTGATAGAAAACGTTCTTAGAACAACGTTCTTGGAACGTCTTTTTGACGTTATTTGTGATTGATGAAAGTTCTCATAACGTTGATATAAAACGTTCTTGGAACAACGTTCTTGGAACGTCTTTTTGACGTTATTTCGTGATTGATGAACGTTCTCATAACGTTAATTGAAAACGTTCTTAGAACAACGTTCTCCGAACGTCCTTATAATGTTATTAGTATTTTATGAATGTTATATTTAGGCTATCATACAGCGTTCTGGGAACATGTTATTTGCTGAACATTCTCATAATGTTAAGTAGGCTACACTTAACAAATGTGTGCTTCTTAACATTAGTTTACAATCACTAGATTTGTCTGACTATATATCCATATAAACATTTTAAACATCACAGTAGTTTATAACACCACCCCAATAAACCAGCACTTAGCGCTATAAATAATTGTAAATTAACTAGTGCAAAATACATTTTTGTGTGTGTTTTTAGTAATTGTTGTTTTGGTGTGTTTGAGTGCTCATTGTTACAATTACACAGCAAAAGTTCGGTGACATTTTTATTTGTGTATGGTAGAAAGCAAATACTGATCCTGAAATAATTACATAAAATAAATGTGGAAAATTGAACTATACGATTGAGGGAGCAGGCTACACAGTGAACTCAGAGAAAACACTATACGCTTGAGCAAAAACAGTTTGTGTATAGGCTACAAATGATGCCTGTGAAAGAGATTGTGAACGCATTGAATATGATATGTTTTGTTGGTTAATAGCATAAGCTACTATTACACAGTAGCGATAACATTAAGCGCACCAGAGAAACATATAATATTCAGAAACAGCATAGCTGACTTACAGATTCAGTTAACATCCACAAATGAATAAGCATGACGAATCAGGCAGCAGGCTACACAGTAACTCAGAGAAAACGCTACGCTTGAGCAAACAGTGTGCGAATAGGTTACTATAATTGATGGCAAAGTGCCTGTTAGGGTTAGGGTTAGGGTTAGGGTTAGGGTTGGGTTAGGCTCATTACAATCACACAGCAAAAGTTCAGTGACATTTTTATTTGTGCATGAAAGCAAATACTGATACTGACATAATGACATACAATAAATATGGAAAATTTAACTACACGATTCAGGGAGCAGGCTACACAGTGAACTCCGAGAAAAGCTGTGAATAAAATACAATATTCAGAAGTAAACAGTGTAGCTGACTAAATGTTTAGCTGACAGAGTGTTTATGTCAGAATGTTTTAAACAATTACCTTCTTTTGCCGATATATTTAGCGATATCTTTTGCATTTCTAATCCAAACAACGTCAAACTTGACACTGAGCACTTACTCGTGCCCGTAGCAAGAAACCTGTCAAGTTTGAAATCCATTGGACTAACGGTTCGAGAGATATGTGGTTAACAGTATACAGACAGACAGACAGACAGACAGACCTTCCTGCAATTTATAGATATGCTATTCACATTATGTGAAGCTCTGTTAAATATATTGAAATACATTTTGAACATATATTATTTAAAAAATACATTGAACATAAACCTTTTAAATTGTTCCTCATGTTACATCTGTAAATTGTGTACATATTCTGTATATTTCATAAAATATATGCCTTATCATGTTTAGTTTTTAATAAATGTTTAGCAATTTTTATTTATACACCACGTTAACCATTTATATAAAGCTATATAATATTATAGACTATATTACATTATATTATAGCCTATTATAACCTATTATAAATGACTTTGTAAACATTGTTTTACACTCAATGCTTCATATTCTTATTCCGTTTACAGTTTGGTGATGGCCACGAGTCTATACACTTAATGTTAACCTCACATTTCAGGATATTTTATCTGATTATCAAATAATTCCCTCCATCATTTCTTCTTTCATGTAAATGCTGCGTGACTTCTACGTATTTTAATTTGCGCGCGCACTGAACATTCGAGTTGCTTTTGAACCAGATTTGAACTGGAGTTACCATGGAAACGGGCGGGGAGCTCAACTGACGACAAGCAGCAACTCTGTCTCTCACTGTTGTTTCGCTAATTTCAGGTAAGTTTTG